>JAFFST010046947.1:41937-55735 GCA_022414735.1 Noturus placidus
TGTGTGTGTATTTATGTGTGTGTGTGTGTGTGTGTGTGTGTGTGTGTGTGTGTGTGTGTGTGTGTGTGTGTGTGTGTGTGTGTGTGTGTGTGTCTTCTCGCCCATCCATATGGTCATCTGGGGCATCAAGCTTGCCCAGGTGCAGCTCATGACTTGTGTACCACATCACAGTCATGGGTGTGTGTGTGGGGGGGTGTGTGTGTGTGTGTGTGTGTGTGTGTGTGTGTGTTATAGATAAGTATAGTTATATAGCATGTTTTGGCTTTAACTTAAAATCTAAGTCCATTAGGGCTTAAAAAATATTTCAATATAGCTTTTTGTTTGTTATTTATTTAATGAGTATAAGGAAGTACTTTTTTGTTCTAGTTCTTGTTATGATTTAAATCAGGGGTCTGCATGACCCTACCTTGTCCAATGTTGCCAATTATGGGACACTTTACTTGAAATTTTCTTAAAACTTTTTGCTCTCATTGTTTGTGTCAGCAGGTTAGGTAAACTAAAACAAAAGTGAAAATAAAAATAAAATAATAAAATAGACTAAAAAATCACATATAGGAGGCTCCCCAAACATGTGATGACCAGATGACATGGTACAATGGGATAATCGCTGATAAGCAAACGCATATAAGAGGTCAAATCTAGAGGAATCCTTAAGGGTTCTTCAGTAGTCCATCGGTTGTTTTACATAGAACCATACAACACAGTGTTTGCCTATCTTAGAACCCTGTTTAAGAAGCTGTGAACCCTTCAAGGAACCCTTTGAAGAAACCTAGTGTAACATAAGAGCTAATATAGCATAATATAGAACATGAATGTGTATTTGATAGGTAGTTTTTCCCACATAACTTATAATCTAAAGTCCATATGAATATTATTACGTTTGCTAACCATTGTATGCAATAATTGGATCTTCAATTAATGTTGTGTTGGACTGAATTATAAACACAGACAAAACAAAACGGAGCTAATAAACATGTTGGTAACTTTATGTAATTTAAGGAACACATATAAGGGGTTAACTATGGTCCTGTTAAAGTCACTATGTATTCACTATGTATTATCCTTTATTCATAAAGATCTGTTTTACTGCATAACTAAACATTTGTTAGGTGAAATTGAGAAACGTTTGCATTATTAGTTAAATTAGTAAATATGTTCTTAAAATCTTGTGCCCGATGCCTCCTGGGATAGGCTCCAGGTTCCCCCGTGACCCTGAAAAGGAGTAAGCGGTTGAAGATGGATGGGAACCTTGTTATACAAACTACTGAGCAAGAATGAATAAATTAAATGTTCATGTTATACCTTTAGGTTATATATGACATCGAGTGTCTGCTTTAAGTGACTTATAGCTTTAAGAGGTAGTAAAAGCTGAATAAGTCACTAATAATGTAATACTGTTTCTATATGCTTTACCAGAATGTCAGTTAGTAAAAAGTAATCACTTCTTCATATATTGCAGTCACTTGGTTTCATGCTCATAAGTGGTTAGACATTTTTACATAACAGATCGCTAGTGAAATTCAGTAGCAGTGTAAGTCAATATGAAGGCAAATTGATTCATAGTGAATACATACTTTCAGGGAGAATAAAACTAGACATTCTGCCAATTCTTGCTTTATATTTGTCTGTCTATTTGGCTGTCGCTTTATAAGATGGAGTGGGACATTGGCTTAATTAGCCGTGACTCTAGTGTGGTGGCAATACAAACTTTGAACTAAGACTATTGGCAAATGTTTCCTAAAAGCTAGATATTAGCTTTAAAATCATTACATAGCATTTGAACAAATGCCATGGGTTTGATGATGGGGTTATATGTCCAGGTACCATTTATCCACTAATAAATTTTGGTGCCGGCCAACATGTCTAGGAATGATAAAGTAGGGCGGCTGTGGCTCAGTCGGTAGAGCGGGTTGTCCACTAATCCACTAACCGTGGGGTTGGCAGTTCGAATCCCGGCCCGGGTGATCCCATGCCGAAGTGTCCTTGGGCCAGACACTGAACCCTAAGTTGTCCCCAATGGTAAGCTAGCACCTTGCATGGCAGCTCTGCTTCCATTGGTGTGTGAGTGTGTTCTCATTTGTAAGTCGCTTGTAAATGTAAAATGATATTTCTGTAAAGCTGCTTTGAGACAATGTCCATTGTAAAAAGCGCTATATTAATTATTATTATAAAGTTAACCGGACAAACTGGAAAAAAACGGTCATCTTATTCCGGTGTTAATTTTGTATAATGTTTTGGACTATGTGTAGTATATGTGATATAATAACAACATCAAAAACAATCAAGTCAAATGAAAGATTAAAGTATATTTATTACAGTTTCTTTTCCACACTATTCAGAATAGCAAATGGCAGTCATGGAATTCGCATCTAATCGAACCAACTTTCAAAACAAAAACAGGGCACAGCTAAAAAATATAAACTGCAGTTTGCCACATATATTTTAATCAATCCTTTAGTGATACCATTCTTTCAGTCCGAATGTACACAGTGTGAGCAGACATGTTTTTTTTTTTTTTTTCTCTGCATTGACAGTCTCATATCTTATCCATGAAACTACATCGTGCACCTCATCCTGCTGTTGTTTTACTGTTGCATGCTAGCCTGTCTTGTAATGTTTTAGCGAATGTATGTACCACACACACACACACACACACACACACACACACACACACACACACACACACACACACACACACACACACACAAACTACAAAAGTTTAAAGGATTTAATCACAAGCTAATCAGAGAACACGTTACATGAGGAACAGGTGAAAAAAGATTTGCCCAGACAGACCTTATTTAGGTGTGCAATTGTGAATGTACTTTGTTTAATGTTTATCTGCTTTGTGTCAATATGTTTACCAGATACGCTGACGATTTTTTTTTTTTTTTTTTTCGTACATTGGGAATTTTTAATGGTCAAAAACCAGCATTTGGTAAATGGTGCACTTTTACCCAAAGCGCTTTACACTGTGTCTCATTCACCCATTCACACCAATGGTAGCACCTTCCATGCAAGCAACTTAGGGTTCAGTGTCTTGCCCAAGGATATTTTGGCATGTGGAGTCATCCGGGCCGGGATTCGAACCACCAACCCTACGATTAGTGGATTAGTGGACAACTCGCTCTACAGCCACAAACCGCCACAGCCGCCCACAGCATTTACTGGCTACCTTGCAGCCCACTGATTATAAATTAAAGTTTTGCCTCACACATGTCTTAAGATTTAGCTTCACTCCTTCAAAAACCTATAATATGAAGTAAGATGAAAGTCATACTTTATTTTAATGGCAAAATACTATACTGGAATCATTTAGCTTGTAAAATCGATTTGAATATGGTTTCTAAATTTTTTTTTTTTTTTTTTTTATTTTCGTTTTTGCACCTGGCTGGATCTCTGTCCATTCACAATTCTTGTAAATGGAGTCTCATGAACATAATTAAAACTCATATATGTCTGTCTCTGTGGATTTACAGACATCCTGAGCACTTGAGAGAAATCTGACCAGTGAGTGGCAGCTCCTTAATGGTACAGAAGAATTTCCTCTCAGTCTGAGGTACTGATAGAGCTGTTGGCCTTTCTCACCTCTCTTGGTGCTCTGAAGGTCACATGTCACCGGCACTAGTTGCCCCAGATCAGGGGCAGGAAGGCAAGTGGCTGTTACCCCTGAGAGGTCAATGCCAGTCCAGGAAAGGTCAGTGTGTTGACCCAGACTGCTTTTCCTGGGGAAAATGTGCCGGGGTTTTCAGCATGTGAATGTTGACAGCAGGGTGGAAGCAGGAAGAGGAGATATTGTGAGTAAATGCTGATTTACCCATCTGAAAAGGAAACCCAGGTATCCAGTATCCCACTGACCTGTTATGTGGCTGCTTATTTTGGGTCCACATGCACATTTAATAGCTAATTTAATGCTAACAGGAGTCAAAAGCTAGCAGTGATGAAGTGCTGATGAATGGACTTAGACACAAATGAAAAAGAAAAACACGGGAGGTATTTGAGAGATGTTTCCTCATATGTGTTCATTTATATTTTCCCAAGCAGTTCAATGTAAATGTATGAACAGGGAAAAAAATGGGTTGGGGGATGGGGGGATGGGTGGCGGGGGGCAGGGGGAATGAAAGCCAGAGATGACAGAGAAAGAGAATGAGAGAAAGGAAAGGTGTAGATGGGGTTTGCAGGAGAAGATGCCTCAGATGTTGATATCGATGTTGTTTCTTTAGATTTAAAGCGAGGTATTCCCCTGAGTGCCCTTCAGGCTAAGAAATAGCTTTTTTGCCAACTCTTCAACTTCACTCTTCAATTTAGCCAGTTTTCACTGAAATATAGCTTGGAAGTGGATGTCTGTAACTCGATGGCTGTTTCAACTGATATACACAGCAAGAGAAAAAAAAAAAAAAACATCACAAAGATTGATTTTTATATCCATTAGTTTCCCCGAGTTTCCGCCCAACACTGTAGGCCATGTTCACTCACAAAATTACAAGTGGCAAAATAGAAACATTTGAGAGCCCATGAAGGTGTGAAAGATGTTTAGCTGGTGAGAAGATTTGGGAAGTGTGTCATTCGAGCTTGTGCAAGGCTGCCATAATGAGCAGGAAATATCTATCAACCGTCAGTGCAGGCTGACGCATGAAGAGGAAGAGGGGCCGTGTGCTGCCCAGAGCTCGGCCTGTACACTTCTGTCAGCTTCGTTCAGGATCAGCGGCCTGATCGCTTCATGATGTGGGCTCGAACAGGCCTGCGCTGCACTAACACAACTCCACTGGCCTCCACCGACTGCCTGTGGTGAGATCCGGACCTTTTTACACAATGCAAAAAAGCTGCTCTTTAATCTAAAATAAAGGGTTTGAGTTTCAGTGGGCTCGGATTGGCTTTGATATTAAATATAACAAAGAGAAACTCCACTTATATAGGCTATGGAGAAGGCAGTTATAATCAGAGATCAGGAAACGTGGGAAGGAGATACACATCTCCAGGCAGCTGCCATTAGACAGTAAAATGATAAAGCAGCTTAGACCAGAGCAAGCTTTTCCGTTTCCTCAAGTCTGTATCTACATCAGTATCTGTTCATTTATGTTTTTATCAAAACTGCAACTGCAAGCTGCTCTGTAGATCTTCTCTTTTTTTTCTGTCTGGCAGGGCTTCTTTCCGCTTTTACGGGACACTGTTAGATTTGTCTTTCTTCATTTCTCAGGCATGAGGAGGGACGTGCGCTGTAAACGTAGTGCGTAGGTGGGATGAGATGCACATTCATGACCCCGACATCTCTCAAAGGCAACATCTATTTCTTCCCCATCTTTCGCTCCCTCTCTAACTCTTTATGCTTTAAACGTCCTTGTGGACATCAGACGGTCTCTTCATGTGCTTACGAAGGGTTGTTATCCTCAGGCTGAACTGTTGCTGCTGTAGCCACTGCTCTTGTATTGGGCTGATGTTTTCACCCACATATCCTCCAGCCTCTTTTCATCGCTCCTATCACAGGCTTCATAAAGCGGATCACGCTCACTGTTTCATGTGCACTGATGGCTAGCAGATGCAGGGTGATGAGAGAGAGAACCCCAGGCCACTCCTGTCCTAACAGCAGGCTAAAGAGGCCTAGACACTAGTATTGGGTGTCAGATGAAGAGCGGAACAGACTTTCCGAACACAACAAAGCTTCTCTGCTAGCAGGACAGTTGATTATCAGCCCTTATCAAATCTGGTGGCTTTGGTAGTGGTGTTGTCAGAGAAATAATTGACTGTAACACATTACTTGGTGGCACAGTAGGTAGCGTTAGCTCCATAAATGCATAGCTCCAGAGTTCCTGTTTCGTTCCTGAGCTCATGTTTGTGTAGAGTTATGCAGGTTCTATGTGTGTTCTTCTCCAGTTTCTTCTGAGCTCCATAATAACATGCCAGTAGGTGGACTAGCTATACTAAACTGCCCCAGGGTTGAATGTGTGTCTGTGATGGACTGCTGTCTCGTCCTGGGAGTATTCTCACCTAATACACAGTGTTTTCAGGACAGGCTCCGAGTCCATCCTAATCAGGATAAAGTGAAAGAATGAATATTACTTCTCATTGTAGAAGAACTGGACTGCTTATTATTTTATTATTTGTTTTTTACACATGACTCAGATTGATAATCTACTTATAAACACATAAAAAAGGTCAAGTGGGTTCTTTATGTCTTTGAGTGCCACTTCAAAATCTTATTTCCTCTGTCCCCTAAGCCTTGCAAGATTGACAGTCAATGGAATGGTGGGAACAATGCAGATTTGGGAGGAAATCTTCAATAAACCAGCAAAACTAACACGCGGCACGTTGAGCGTGTGATAAGGAGGCGAGAGCAGATCTGTGCTTCAAACAGCACTCCCAGAACGCCATGCTGCCAGAGGCGTTTTTGGCCAGGACGTACCCTTGCTACATGCCAAACGCTGTTCGGACCAAAAGAAATAAACACAGCATTCACAGTAATCCTGCTAGTTCAACCTCATTCCTGTGAAATCTGGAGAAGAATACATACTGCTTACAAAAACCTCCAAGCTTTCCACCATTCAGGCTAAAAAAAAAATATAAAAACCCCAAAAACGTCCCGCCATTTCCCACGTCGCCAGCCGTTTTTGTGCAACTGGACATCTTATGGTGCCCAAAGATACTGAAAGATGGACAGCTTGTCGTGCAGAAGCTTCTCTCTCTCTCGCTCTCGTTCTCCAGTTTTATGGTGTTTCAGAGCCAGCTGGCTTGCGGAGAAAGAAAACGGGATGTAAGCTCCTTATTGCCGAGTCGTGGTATTTGCTTTCCACCAGGGTTGAGTGTACTCATTATGCGATGTTCGCAAGGCTTCCAGTGCTAATTGGTCTTCCAAAGAACACAGAGAAGACTCTTGAAAAATATGACTGCAGGCGATAGAACATAATTAGGATGATTGCCACCGTAAGGCGCTCAAATCTGGCCCTGCCACTAGCATGAGCAGATAAACATGACTATCCACAGTGCTTTTTCTGTGAAGTATTTGCATTTGATCAATTATTGCATAAAAATTCAACATTGAACATCCTTAACTAGAATGTAAATATTATCCTTTTCCTTTGCATAATGCCGTAATGGTATTTGTAACTAAATAGAGGATTAGCGGATTATCTACACCATAGGCAATGAAACCTGTAAATGTCGAGCTGAAAATCATTTTAGACTTGGACTCTGTTTCAGCATTGCATTATTACATTCATAACCTTACAAGTGTTACATTCATAACCTTTAGGCATTTTTTTTTTTCTGTCATGCATATTTGGTCTGCTCGGTTCATCTGTGTTAATGTAAAACTCACATGCAGCATGAACCTGTGTTTACTCAACATGACATTTCAGTGACTTTTCTCTAAGTGAAGGGGTAGAACACTGCTCTTGGTGCTCTACAACCTGACAGGTTTGAGTTCAAACTGCGATATAACACAGTCCAGTCTAATAAAGCATGCTCTTTGAAAGTATGAACACTACATCTGGATATGTCAGAGAAGCAATATAAAAAAAAAACCCTAAAGGTAAAGGACAGGTCTTAGCATCTGGGTAGATTATGATGCAAGGGATGTTGATGTGATATATATATATATATATATATATATATATATATATATATATTATGGTGATTTTTATCTTGTGACAACTTTTCCAAAACTCATTGCACATCAGTACACATCTATTTCATTCTTTCTCCTTCAGTAACCACTTTATCCTCGTCAGGGTCATGGTGGATCCCAGAAATAAGGATTATTATTATTATTATTATTATTATTATTATTATTATTATTATTATTATTATTAAGAAGAAGAAGAAGAAGAAGAAATTGTTATTAAGTTTAATTAAGTTACATATAGATAGATAGATAGATAGATAGATAGATAGATAGATAGATAGATAGATAGATAGATAGATAGATAGATTATAGCCATAGTGTACTGTATATTATGAAATTGTATAACATAACAATTATAATGATGATATTTGTAACTGAATGACAATATCTAGATTTTTATTTGTTTGTTTGTTTGTATTTGCTTATTTTTTGTTTGCCTGCTTTTTTTATTGATTGTTTTGCATCTGTGTATTCGTTTGTCTGTCTGTCTATTATTTATTATTGGCATATTGAAATTTGGCCAATCAAGCATCAGTTTTGGACTTGGGCTGTTTTTATTTTTTTTATTATTATTATTTTTTTTTTTTTAAACCATAAGTCATTGATTTTATTTATTTATGTATTTATTTATGTATTTATTTATTTATTTATTAAATTAGATTTAGTTTGAAAGCACTTGAATTAGTTTGTATAAATGTCATGAATGCTCCTTTAGCTCTGCTAAATCTAATCTAGCTCTGCTAAAACCTTCACAACATTTCCCACACAATGAATGTTTTCTGAATGAGATTGTTTTGTTTTTTTTTTTGTTTGTTTTTTTCAGAAAAAAAGGAAATGGAAATTAATAAAATTCACATCACTCAGTATTGGAGATGTAATGATTGTTGTACATGCACCCACTGACTTAAAATCACAAAGCCGCATTTCTTTGTTGCATATGTAACAGGATTATTTTTATCCTGCAATCATTCTTTTGAGTTCCATTCTTCTTCCAGTAAGGCTCATGTCAAACACTAGTCAACAACACCAAAGTCTGGTTTGGAAATGACAAAAGGATGAAAAATGCAATGTCTTGTGTCTGAACCTTCTCTCTGATGGAAATCATGGGGGTAGATCTCATCCATAATGCAGGTAGGCAGCGCCTGGCTCTGACGCACTGGAGGATATCATGGCAAGAGTGACATCGAACAGGCAGTGCCCTCTCTTCTACACTTGACTGGAGATTCCAGAGGGCAACACCACCCTGTGTCCTCTTACTGCCTAGCCTAAGAGGCCAAACGGAGACCTGGATGACCTCCAGGGGAGGGCTGGAGAGACAAGGGTAGGGAGTAGCACAAAGTGTATGTGTGTGTGTGTGTGTGTTTTTTTGTGTGTGTGTAAGAAGGGGACAGGTCTGGGCATCTGCCCATGTGAGCCAGGGGCTTTTCTGGCAGTGACTGCAGGCTGCGGCACATTCTGACAGAACAAGTGTTGCATGAGATGCGCCGCTGGGTCTCAGAGATCCAGGAGCAGGTGTTGTTCATCGGCAGCCGCACTGGAGCGGAGACCCCTGAGCACACCAAACGCCGGGCCAGGACCACTTCGCCATACACACACATGCTCATACATGCACATGCACACGTACCTGCATACTAAGACACCCTAATGATAATGGATTCAGAGCGATTAGGCAGTGAGATACTAATGAATCAGAACACACGAGCACACAGGGAATCACTGAACTGCTGGCTAGGAAACAAAACCGAAGGTGGAAATGTAGCTTTGTGTTAAAGTTTTTCAGTATATCTGACTGGTTCAATGCAAATGAAGTGAATTTGCATTAATTTATTGTGGTTCTATTGTAGTTTTAATGTACTGTACACTGCTAGGACAGTTTGCACAGCATACAATGGTATACAAGTACAAAGCACTAAAATTCATATTATCTGATACACGTTCCCTTCATTCAGCAGTCCTCGCTGGACAAATCTCTTCGGTATGGGAGAAATCTTGGCATCCTTGGATCAGTCATGGCAGCAATACATGGCAGAGGGAGACAGTCTAAAGCCCACAGCACCATCCACTAGCCAACGAATCTGCAAACCTGTGGTCAACCAAACTGTGGTGACAACAACTGTTTCGAACTATGTGAAATTAGGCTACTTTTCTCACTAATGTACTGTAAACCGACAGGGCGTATTTCTCTTTATCGTATTGTCTTATATAACTATTTTCTTCCTAATGTTAAGTTTTACTTAGGTTGGAAAACTGCACATCAGTAAGTGACTATGATATGTGTTCATTACAAATCATTTTCAGTTTCCTTGGTAGAATATATTTGCTTTGCTTAGAGCAAGACCAGCACATCAGTAGAATACAGTAAAGAAGTTTCTATCCCCCATGATTTTTTCAATGTGTCTACAATTTGTGTCTGTTTTACATTAATACACTGTATGTATGTATGTATGTATGTATGTATGTATGTATGTATGCATATATGTATGTATGTATGTAAGTATCCTGCAACAAAACGAGTCAAAAAAAATAAGGCTAAACAGATTGCCATGACCCTCTCAGTCTCCAGACATGATTTGACAAAGGCTGTGTATGACAGCTTGCAGAGTGAGAACAGATCTGTCAGAAAGAATGTGGAGTGTGCGTGGGGGCTATGATAGGGCCAAATAATAAACTGAAATGATCCAAAAGCTTCTCAGAGAACATATGTGAGATTGGACACAGTTATAATAGCAATAGTTAGACATACAAGTTATCATTATTATCATCATCATCTTTGTTTTTATGATATAATTATTATTATTATTATTATTATTATTATTAGTAGTAGTAGTAGTAGTAGTAGTAGTAGTAGTAGTAGTAGTAGTAGTAGTAGTAGTAGAAGTAGTAGTAGATGAATATTTTTCCGCACTCTTAATAACTTTTTGTTACTTGGGATAATGAAGGCACATCTGTGAATCATCTGTGATAATGAAGGCACATCTGCAAATTACATCTGTCTACATTTACTTTCTGTAGGTTATGCAAACTTTTACAAACAATGCAATCAGCATAATAAATTGGCAGAGCAAAAACAAATCAACACTGACTTCTAACACAGGACACAGTATATAATAACTGACTTCTGAATATAAGCCTTAATAATAATCCAGATCCTGTAAAATTTTGTTCATTTCTTCCCTTAAATCGTATGGACCACTGTAAAAAAAATAAAATAAAAATCAACTAAAATGCACAACCATCACTACCATAACTCTTCATGGTATATGTGACAACGCTATATTATAATAAAGGAGAGTAACATCCATTTCCATGCGTTCATAACCCTAACATATTGCTTATGCTGAGACCTAATGAATGACATGGAGGTGACATTTATTTAATAGATGCAATTAAAAGTCAAGGCAGTTAGTGTTCAATCATAAAATACAGCGTAACACTGTCATTTGAGACCTATGCTGTGTGCAGGCATTGTATAGATCGTACATTTAAAGACCTGTCAATGTCCAGCAAAAACCGAGTCTGAGCTGGTGCCAGTAAGCGAACCTTTAACTAGCCAGAATGTGTTCCGGTGGCTGGATTTACAATAGTTCACTATGTTAAGCTTAAGCAAACTTTCTGGTCAGCCATCATTAGTGTGTGCGGTATTGGCAGCCTCGTTATATTTTATAGTAGTGCTCTGTAAAAACTATCAGGACCATAGCTGGACTATATGTCAGAGTAATGGCCAGAAAACCAGGTCTCTCTCTCGCTCGCTCTCTCATTCTACCTCTCAGTCTTTCTCTCCTGAGTTTCAGCCTAACCTTCCGGCCCATTACAGCTCATTGTAGGATGGGGGTGAAGAATAATTGCATGGCTGGGTGACAGGCCATCTATCCATGTAGACCCATGCCGTTTCCTTCAGGAGCGCTGCCTAGTAATAGCAACATGCCCTGGAACACAAGCTGGAAAATGTACCTCATACCTGCCTGGATGTTTTTAGGCCATTAAGAATATCCTGTCATCTATATAAACCTGGAGATTGGGGTGGGGGTATGACTCACCTTTGCTGTTCTGTAAGTGGCCAACATTTTGATAGATCCATGACTAGTCCTCTAAATGTCTGTTTTATTTATTTATTTATTTTTTTTTCATTTCCAGTCCCTCTCACTTTCTCTCTGTCTCTCCACTGTTTTATTCTGATGATTTTTTTTGTTTTGTTTGTTTGTTTTTTTTTGGAAAGAGGAAGAGGAAGACATCTTTTAAAATGCCTATGGAGATGTAAAAAAAAACTATACCTGACTATACCTTAGGCCTGCTATCAGTTTTAATGTAATCACTGGATTTTGAAATTCTCTTGTTTCTTTGTTTTTGTTGTTGTTGGTTTTTAGTTTTTAGAGCAACATAATCTATAGTTTAACTTATACCTTCTTCATAGGAGAACATTTGGTTCTATGGTCTATGCTACATGTGCATTTTATATGTGCTGTTTAAAATATTAGAAAAACTTTTCTTTTTTCTTGCCTTTTTGATTGTATTAATTGTATTTTTATTATTATTTGAATTATATTATTGGTTACGTTCAAAGTAAGACTGTATAACATAGGTTTTGTTATATTTTATTTCATTTTAAATTATTCTCTATTGTATACTTTCAGCTCTATAATCTTGCCAATGAATTCTAACATCTAACAGTAAATCTGATTGGATCCCAGCTCAGTCAAAATTGACTCAAAGGAGAGTTGTGTCTATTTTCGACGATGTACTGTATGAGTCAGACACCTGGAGAAAAGCTGTAAAGCTCATTAAGAAAGCCACAAATACAACAAGATTAACCACTGCATGAAGAAAATGTTAGGTTTAATAAATAGCAATATTTAGAATATCAGCAATGGCAGTCTATAGCCTGATTTATCTAGAGCAGCATAAGCAAGAACATATGTGTGCAATGGCCTTTCTACCTAAAGAAGCTTTCTCTTCCTTTGGTGGTCTGGGATGGAAAGGAGGAGAGGAAATAATAACGCAGCCGCCGCAGGTGGAGAGAGTGGGAATCCCGTGGGAATCTCCACCGTGACAACCAATGTTCCCGGGAAAGGGAGGCTTGCTGGAACTTTTCCCTCTAATAGACACAAATGGGCTCACTTTCCTCCTCTTTTATGAGACATTTTGTCTTGAGAGTGGCTGGCCGAATCCTCTGTGACAGCCTCTATTGGAATCTGCAGGAGTGCTATAGCTATAGTTTTCTGCACTATGCAACCAATCCTGAAGACAGCTGATGCATACATATTTGCCTATAATATGGTCTGAAATAGACATCCTGTCTCTCTCCATCAATGTATGAGTGTCTGATTGTATATAGATGGGTATGAATGAATAAGGTGAATAAGGACAGAAGAGAAAGAGAGAGAGAAAATATCAGATTTATGTCAGAGTAGACTTGGTTCACTGTAGTTAACAAGCATAAAAAACCTGGGCTCTCTCATAAGAAAGGAACAGTTCAGACCTTTCACTTGATGACAAGCATCTGAAAAACTTGCGTCTAGTCTCTTGACGTGTATGTGTGCCCCTGGAGAGGCTTTCATGTCACACCTGGTTTGGTGTATTGGTTTGAGTATGTCTCATGACTAATGCCTTCATTCTAGAGTGCTTAGACTCCAACATTTTACATGTCTGCAGAATAAAATGAAACAATATATTAAACCATAAAATTGTAACTTGTAGATTTTGTCCAAGATTCTATCTGTGTGTTTTGTCTGAGGTTTATTTGTTTTTTTTTTTTGTTTTTTTTTTTTTGTTTGTTTCTTACTTTCTTTGTATTGCTGTGTCTTTTGTTGCCCCTCATGACCTGGTCCATCTCGCTTGTCTGAAGGAGAACAGGCTAGGACCAGACGCCAGGACATGGGGTGGGGGATACTGTGGCCAAATTGACATCAGCTTTCTGTATCAAGCAAGGCCAGGCGCCTGCCAAGCAAGAGTAGTAAACAGCCGGGTCCTACCAAGTGGAAAACGAGGAGAGCTGAGTGAGTGTGTGAGCAGGCAAGGGGCTGTTATTGGATTTTATGGCCTTGTCCCCTTTGCTTCCATAAGGGCAGAACAATTTGAACCTGCTCACACCATGGCCATCTATTTTAATTGACCCATCACCACTTTTAAAATGACTTGGTGGTTTTAAAACCTGAAATGGGACACTGAATTCACTGGTACTTG
>JAFFST010046947.1:57873-67873 GCA_022414735.1 Noturus placidus
GTTTGAGGCCTGAAATGTGGCAAAAGGTCGAACAGTTCAAGGGGGCCGAATACTTTCGCAAGGCACTGTAGACAAAAAGGAACCATTTATTCGCTCTCTATTGTGTAATTGAATTAAGAATGAGTTCTGCCACTCATCAAACAATAAAGAAATTAATTCAAATGGAAAAAAAAAAAAATATATATATATATATATATATATATATATTTCATTGTATTGTGTGTGTTATGTTACAGCCTTATTCCCAAATGGATTAAATCCATTATTTTCCACAAAATTCTAGAAACACTGCCCCATAATTACAACATGAAAGACGTTTGTTTGAAGTCCTCGCAAATTTATTAAAAATAAAAAACTAAAAAAGCACATGTACATACGTATTCATAGCCTTTGCCATGACACTCAAAAATGAGCTTAGGTGCATCCTGTTTCCACTGATCATCCTTGAGATGTTTCTACAACTCTATTGGAGTGCACCTGTGGTAAATTCAGTTGATTGGACATGATTTGAAAGGCACACACCTGTCTATATAAGGTCCCACAGTTAACAATGCATGTCAGAGACAAACAAAGCCATGAACTCCAAGGAACTGTCTGGAGACCTCCGAGACAGGGTTGTATCAAGGCACACGTCTGGGGAAGGGTACAAAAACATTTCTGCAGCATTGAAGGTCCCAATGAGCACAGTGGATTCCATCATCCATAAATGGAAGAAGTCTGGAACAAGCAGGACTCTTCCTAGAGCTGGCCGCCCAGCCAAACTGAGTGATTGGGCCTTAGTCAGGGATGTGAACAAAAACAAGATGGTCACTCTGACAGAGCTCCAGCATGTCTCTGTGGAGAGAGGAGAACTTTCCAGAAGAACAACCATCTCTGCAGAACTCCATCAATCAGGCCTGAATGCTAGAGTGGCCAGGTGGAAACTACTCTTCAGTAAAAGTCACATGACAGCTCACCTGAAGTTTGCCAAAAGGCACCTGAAGGACTCTTATACCAAAGATTGAACTCTTAGGCCTGAATGGCAAGCATCATGTCTGGAGGAAACCAGGCACCAGTCATCACCTGGCCAATACCATTCCTACAGTGAAGCATGGTGGTGGCAGCATCATGCTGTGGAGATGTTTTTCAGTGGTAGTAACTGGGAGTCTAGTCAGGATCCAGGGACAGATGAATATAAAGCTGCTTTGAGACAATGTCTATTGTAAAAAGCTCTATACAAATATAATTGAATTGAATTGAAAAATTGAATGCAGAAATGTACAGAGACATCCTTGATGAAAACCTGCTCCAGAGCGCTCTGGACCTCAGACTGGGGCAAAGGTTCATCTTCCAACAGGACAACGACCCTAAGCACACAGCCAAGATAACAATGGAGTGGCTACAGGACAACTCTGTGAATGTCCTTGAGTGGCGCAGCCAGAGCCCAGACTTGAACCCGACTGAACATCTCTGGAGAGATCTGAAAATGGCTGTATACCGACGCTCCCCATCCAACCTGATGGAGCTTGAGAGGTCCTACAAAGAAGAATAGGAGAAACTTCCCAAAAATAGGTGTGCCAAGCTTGTAGGATCGTACTTAAAAAGACTTGAGGCTGTAATTGGTGCCAAAGGAGCTTCAACAAAGTTTTGAGCAAAGGCTGTGAATACTTATGTACATGTGATTTTTTTTGTATTTTATTTTTAATAAACTTGCCAAGATTTCATACAGACTTCTTTCATGTTGTCATTATGGGGTATTGTTTGTAGAATGTTGAGGAAAATAATGAATTTAATCCATTTTGGAATAAGACTGTAACATAACAAAATGTGGAAAAAGTGAAGCACTGTGAATACCTTCCGGATGCACTGTGTGTGTGTGTGTGTGTGTGTGTGTGTGTGTGTGTATATATATATATATATATATATATATATATATATTGCATTCATAATACATTCTTTGGTATCAGCTGACAGAAAACAAAAATTATCTATTAATGTACTCCTTAACTTCTTTATAGTTTGCCATGGATCATCTACGGTCGGAAAGTTTCAACCAAACTTCTCACATAGTTCCCTTTACATAAACCTGCATGAACTACATTTTTACTGAAAACAATAGAAAGTCTTTGATGTTCTTCAGGGGTATTTAACTTTATTACAGTCTATCTGAGCAGTCTCTTGTACTCCTTCACAGCACTGGGCCACAGTAGACAGCCATCATGTCATCTGGCCTTGTCTCCTGTCAATAAAGTTCTTTCTGACTTTAAAAACTGTCTTCAAAGCCATAATGACAAAGGGGCCATAAACATGCAGACACCTAAGCACCAGTCAAGACAAAGGATTTGGGGATTTCTTCCTTAGGAAGAGTAATGAAAAGGAAAAAAAGCAACACGGGCATCAAATATTCATTCTGGGGGCATAAGAAGTGGTAAATTATACATAACTCGCCTGCGTATTTAAAAATGTGCCATAATATGATTAGCATAGGTATTTGAGTGTGATGACGAGCAGGTCTCCTGCACACGGCGGCGGCGTCTGAAGGAGGGAGACCTGAGTACACGTTTTTTTTCTTTTTGTTCCCCCTCCAGCGCTCTGTCATCACCACATCTCATTAAAGTTTAAACGGAGCCTTTTTTTTAATTGTCACTATTCTGACAGGTTGATAGGGATGAGGTGGAAATTAAGCTTCCTGTGCCATGCATAATGCAATTTGGGAGTCCATTGTTAGTGCACGGGGAAGACTGGGGCAACGTCGGGTGTCATTTCTCAAGCTATTATTGCATTTTTATTTTTAGGCTTTTGCAAAAGTTGGTGTTTTTGGGTCTTGAAAGGCACGTAGGCAGCACACATCACACATCAACACTGCTTTTGTAGGTCACTGTACACTTAGATTTTGTGCTGCTTATTATTCCTATACACATGTTTTAATACATTTACTTTATATATATATATATATATATACTGACTTGTGAAAAATTAAAGGAGACATGGTGGCTCTGTTTTTTTATGTATTTATTTTTGATGTCATGGTTTGGGTCCACTTGTCCAAAGTTGACAAAGTTCTTATGCTTGATCACGTTTATACTATGCTAAAACAGTTTGATCTGGATGGGAGTGGTCTCTTCCAGCATGACTCCGCCTCCATCCATAGGCCACAAAAGGTCACTGAATGATTTGATGAGGATAAAAATGATATAAATCATATGCTATGCTAGATTTCCAGCTAATATAACATGCATGGGAGATTTTTGGAGAGATGTTAGAGGTAGCACTCTCCATGACCATCATAGAAATACCAATTGATAGACAATTTTTTTTAAATAATGATGTTAATCACTGGTACAGTTCCAGAAATTTGTATAATTGAAGACAAGGCTCATTGAAGCTATTCTGGCAGCACGTGGTGGTGCAACAACTTATTAAAATACATTGTTTGTTTTTTTTTTATTATTATTTAATTTGTCACCTGTATATATACTGTATTCATAAGAATGGCTAAACTAAATGATCTCTGTACTCATAAACTGAGCAGACAAATCTAAAGGTTCTCTCCGATTAACCTAAAGTCTTCTGACACTGATTGAACAGATGGAAATTATGCAGTGGCAGGAATGTCAGGGGTTTTGCTCCAGGTGGTTGTTAAACAGCCTAAAGAGGTTCCCACTGAACATTGTGGTTTCATGGTTTTCCGTAGTGTGAGGCCATAGAACCTAACCATACTATTTAAGACTGCTCATTCCTCAGAGTCCTCTCTCTCTCTCTCTCTCTCTCTCTCTCTCTCTCTCTCTCTCTCTCTGATGGCTTGCCCTTCGTCGTGTTCACTTTGGCTTCAAAGATCTACCCCACATGCATGCCTGGGGCTTGCTCTGTCTCACCCTCCCAGCTCTGATGCCTTCCGACTCCTCTGCATTCTCCTGTTTATGAATCTTTTAATAGATGACAGATCTGTTTTATAAGCACACCAAGGGTTGGGCCTCCTCAGTGTCACTTTTGACATCGATGCCACGGGGGGAATGACAGGCTACTGTAACCCCCTTCAAACTTCCAACCACTACTATATTGCACTGTTTGGACTATAATTTAAATTTAAAGTGTACAATGAATTTTGACTTGTGTCAAAGATATGTCCTATGCATAAGATTTATCCTTGATGTAAATCTTTTCTGGATGATTAAAATGCTTTAGCTTCAGCAGAAGTAAGATGCCTGAAGAATCAAGAGACCAAGAGCCAGTATAGTCAAAGAGATGGTTTATTTAAGCACGGAAAGAGACCCTGTGCACTACATCGTTTCGTAGTCTTAATCTTAGTCTAAAGATAAATTGGACACAGTTGGCTTTTACACTCATATGGACGTGCAAGCAACACACCCAAGGCTAGTTGGAAAAAAACACAATCAAGGACAGAAACTCAAAAACATCATGAGACCATGAGTAAGCAAAAATCACATTGAAATGATCTTAATGGATTCAATCGTAAGCATGGTAAATAAGGAAAAATATTTCCCACCTTGTATTTAATTACAGAACATTCTCAGCCAAACACTGAGAGCCAATTCACACCGAAAGCATTTTGTAGTCATGTCTTCCAGAACAGATATACACACTTGTTATATTATGTTTTTGTACCTTGCCTATTATTTCACTTACGTATGAAAGTGTAGCATTCATTAAAACTCCGCAGAAATCCAAAGAAATTTGCTCAAATTACACTCTATATGTATTTTTTTTTAAATGCAACCAAGTCACAGAAGATAGTATGATCCTAGTCTTGACCCTGGTTGTGCAGAGGGTAGCATTGCCAATGCACAGCTCCAGAGTTCAATCATGTTCAATCCTGACTTTAGTTACTATCTGTGTAGAGTTTGTATGTTCTCCCAATGTCCATCATGTGTTCTCGGGGTTCTCTGGTTCCTATCGCCAAGAAACATGCCAATAGGTGAACTTGAGACACTAAATTGCCTCTAGGAATACATGGGTGTGTGCATGGTGCCATGCAATGGACTGGCATCCCATTCAGAGTTAGTCACTAATGATGAATGAACGGATGAAGGAATGAGTTCACTCTGCGCACTGATGACATACTGTATGTAGAAGCATTAGTCAACTTCAGAAAAATAAAGTGTGTTGTTACTCTATACTTGGTTACAGAACACAAGCAATCTCATATGGGATGAAAGGTTGCTAACTCTACAGTTGAATGCAAAATGTTGCACTCCCTTGATACAGACATGATCAACACACAGGAATAGCATTTATATTTGACATTTGGTGTGTTTAAGTGACATTTAGTTATCATAATTAATAGAAATGATCATATTATACATGTTAAGATATTAAGAATAACATACTCAACATTATATCAGTTCTAATATTTATATTTCAGAAAAGGATTTTCTCTAATTGTCTGACAACTTTGATTTTCCTCTTTAACATCAGCTGGAGGCATAGAAGAAGGGTAAAGCAATTAGGAAAGTGTAAAACAAACTCTCTCCAGTTTGACTGAGTGCACTGTGGAAGTCTTACCACATATGAGTGCACTTCTCTGATGTGTTCACATAGCATAGTGACACCGAGTAAAACAGCAGTGCCAGTTCACTGTACACCCTGTTCACTCATCTTTCTATTCTGCTCTCAGACAGAGATCACAAGTTACAGCAAAGCCAAGAGCAATATGTCTCCTTCATGCTCTTAATCACTTTATTGTGAGATGAAGTGAACTTGACGGACCAGGCTATTGGAACACTGCCTCTGTAAGTTGCAGTTGAGTTGATGCCCCCTCGGGACCAAGTCAGGCCACTGACAGCTAACTGTTAATTGTTGGAGGGGCATCCTGGCAAAACATTTGACGTGCCAACTCACATCCTGTAGAACCATCCGTTTTTTGTGCCCGCCCGCTCTCTCTCTAGCTCTCACTTTCCGCTTGTGTTTTTTTTTTTTTTCCCTCACTTACTCTTCTTACACGCATAGAGGTAAAATAACTTATAATAATGCTATATTTGCATGATGTGTTTGTGTCATTTGTCTATTCACGTTTTATTAAAACATGAGATCTGTACGCCTGATGTATTTTTAACGGTGTTAATGCATCTCTTGCATGTCACTGTCTGACAGCGCCACCATACTTGGTAGTCAGCCACCAGGGAAATTTACATGCATTTGAATTTGCACTGGCAAGGCCTGCCATCACCCCCTGACAGCCCATTTAACGGGTGATGAGTTAATCTGAGCGTGCCTCCGAGACTGCTGATCTCCTGCCTCACACCGCCGCACTGTGCAACAACAGGCCTGAGCTTTACCTTCTGAAGAGAGACTCCTCCCCTTGTTTATGATTTTTTTTTTTTTTAAGTGATATAGACAGCAGAGCAAAACATAGGTTTGAACATACTTTCATTATATGGCATGATATGGTATGTTATTGACATAAACATTCATAAGACATCAAAAGTCACATATATTAGTTATATTGTATTGACAATGACATACTGTAGCAAAGCCATTAATTTAATTATTAATTCTTTTTTTTTTTTCATAGTAAGGTGAACTTGCTAGTTTTTAAATCAAACTTGTAAGTAATTAACCTAAGTGTTTATTAAGCCAGCATGGTGGCAAGTGGATAGCATTGTTGCTGGCATTGTATTCAATGTGTGTCCCCAACTCTTGCTCAGTGTTCCAGGGATAAACTCCTCCTCAACTCTGACCAAGATAAAGTGCTTACTCGAGGTGAATGAATCTATAAATCATAGCTGAACCGTGCTCCATCCGTTTTGTGTTCCATTTATCCTACACAGGGTCACAAAGAGCCTGGAGCCTCTCCCAGGGAACTTGTGGCACAAGGTGTGGGCCACCCTGGATGGGGTGTCAACCCATTGCAGGGCACAGTCATACACACATTCATACACAACAGACAATTTAGAAATGGCTATCAGCCTTCAACGCATAGATTTGGGGAGGAAATCAGAATACCCAGAGGAAACCCCCAAAGCATGGGAAGAACATGCAAACTCTGTGCACACAGGACGGAGGTAAAAGGCAAACGTACTAACCACTATGACATCATGCGATGACCTATACTTATACCTAAAATAATACGTTGTTTATCAGTTATTCATTTTAAAGCCTATTCTTCTGTTACTATGCACTATCTATCTATCTGTTTAGAGGTAATAAAACCATTTTCTGGATTCTGTGAAATTGAATTAATCAGTAGTGCCATTACCAGTTCCAATTACACGCAAGGAGTTCAGCTGGATCACCGATTTGTATTGGTCCAGGTTATCTCTGGCATCATGATTTGCAACCAAAGACAGAAAAACAGATGTTGTCCATTTTATGTTTCTCTTTCGCTCACTCACTTAAGAAACTACAGTGGAGAGTCCACAGAAGCAACACGCATAGTGCTGATCCATAGTCAGCCTCAGGTTTAACTGTGAACTGATTCACTATGTGTATCTACAATTAATAAAAATGTTATAAAGTTAACTTCTTTATTCATTTTGTAATACCATTACAGTGTGAGGAGTTAGAAGAAAAAATCTTTAGGAAAGACTTTGCACTACACAGTGGTTAATTTAGGAGGGGAAAAAACATCTTACCAATTATCTGATATTGATATGGCAAGCCTCTGTGGATCAGATGTGTGTCAACATCCTGTATATGTCACCCACAAACTACTGAGTCCACTGACTGCTGGATTTTCAGGGGACAAACCAGATTGAGAGTGGCATTTTTTAACACATTATCCATTCCCATGGTCCTGTGAGGCCAAATAAATGAATCGAGTTTCCTAAAGATCAGATGGCAACAGCAACACGGAGACACTAATAGAGTGCAGGGGAAAGAGGAGAGAAAGGTTACATGGGTCTCTGTTTCATTGTTTATACAGTACCGGTATTACGGACAACACTTAAACAGACTTGTACTCGTGTTACACAAGATTACGGTATGGTTAGATGTGAAATGATTTAAATGATCTCATACTAAATACTGATCTTACACTTCGTTATATTATTTTCTTTGTTATGTCTGCAAGAGACAGGAAGCCCAAAATAGCAGTGAAGCAGACAGACAGGAAAACAGGAAAACTGGCTGCATAATGAGAACAGTGAGAAGAGGAAAAGACGGAACGAAGAGGAGAGTAGAAAGGTGATGATTCCTGTCAGCGGTGTCTGGCCTATGTCCTGTAGCGTCTGGATTTGAGTAGCAAAGGTGTTGCGGAAACTGATTCCACAGGGACTTTGTGACCCCACAAATAGTCCGGGATCAAAGGTCAGAGTCGGGAAAGGTCGCCTCTGAGGTGTGGAGGTCACGCACTTCCCTGACACAGCAAATAAGAAACATACCCCACCTCAATGAAGCCATGCAGAGTGATAGAGAGAAAGAGAACCTGATCTCACACAATATTCATTTGGGGCCTTATGACAAGTATGTAAACTGAGTGAAATTTGTATGAATGATGCTTGTACAAGCAATATAATTTCAAGAAACTCAAGAAAGTAACTAATACCAAGACTTGATTTAATGGCGTATACCTTTTCAGTTTGTCGTTACATGTGGTTGTACATTTATAGTTCAAAGTTTCACAAGACACACTTTTTTTAAAAAAATAGCCATTTCCCACAGTTAAGGCTTTTTAAGTGTGGAAACTAATCAACAGCTTTATCTATTAGTCATACTAAAATCTATACCTTTTCAAAATTGTTGTTTACACTTTTATTATTTTTTAAATATGCACTATGTATATATATATAGAGAGAGAGAGAGAGATGGTATATATATATATATATATATATATATATATATCTCATGTCTGCAAATACTGCTACCATAGCAGTCTTTTTACCACACTATCTATCCATCCATACATATATCTATTTTCTGTACCGCTTATCCGACACAGGGTTGTGGGGAGCCTGGAGCCTATCTCAGGGGACTGAGGGAACAAGGTGGGGGACACACTGGACGGGGTGACAATCCATCACAGGGCACAATTGCACAATAATTTATACACTATGGACAATTTGGAAATGCCAAACAATTTCCAACACATGTTTTTGGATTGGGGATGAAACTGGAGTACCATGAGGAAACCCCTGAAGCACGGGGAGAACAGGCAAATGTGCTAACAACTAATTCCCCCCTTCACCACACTAAATATAAATTCAAATATAAAAATTAAAAAGCCACACTGTACAGTACTGATTTCCAGTTATCTGAAGCGTTTGGTCGCAGTTATTCATCCTTCAATGAAAGTGAATGAGCCTTAAAGGTTCTACAACAGAGGATTTTCCTATCAGAAATGGTTTGAAGTAAAACTCATTTAACAAGCTCACTCGTTGAATCACTCCATCACAAGGCATCATGCAAACACGTTCATAAACTCCTTCACACCTGTGGAAAATGTATCTTAGCCAATCCGCCTACTAGCAGGTTCTTGGGAGGTGGGAGGACACCAGAGGTCCTCGAGGAAACACATGCAGACATGGGGGGAACATAGACCATTAGCCAGAGTGCTGCCCCTTCAATTAAGCTAATAAAACATTTTTTTTTTTTTATCCACAAGACCCTTAAAAAATCTTTGAAGAACACTGACAAAGCACTTATATCATAGTCTCAGCCTCAAATCCTCTTCCCCAGCTTACATCTGATACAGTATGTACACTTTTCTGATCACAATCTGATTGGCTATCTGCCTTCCTCTTTCATTCAGTGGTTTTACATCAGAAAAACAAACAAACAAATAAATAAATTAAATAAAAATAATAATATAATTGAAAACCATGACACAGTGAGGAGGGGCACGGTGGTTTAGTGGTTAGAATGTTCGCCTCGCAGCTCCGGGATTGGGGGTTTGAACCCTACCTTGGCCCTGTGTGCATGGAGTTTGCCTGTTCTCCCTGTGCTTCAGGGAGTTTCCTCTGGGTACTCTGATTTCCTCCCCCCAGTTCAAAGACATGTATTATAAGCTAATTGGCATCTCTAAATTGTCCGGGGTGTGAGAGTGTATGTGCAATTCTACATCAAT
>JAFFST010046947.1:72873-95373 GCA_022414735.1 Noturus placidus
AGCACAGTATGAATGTAAAATGACCATTTGTCACTCTGTATAATATAATCAATCTGGGAGATATTTCCTCGGCACAGGCAACCAAGCTCGGCATAATGAGGCTGATTTAATAGATAGATATTAAGTCCACTTGCCAGTAAATAATGCAGCGGTATAGGGAATAAAAGCTCTTGTCACGTTCAATAACGCAGAGAGCAATTTGATCACCGAAGCCAAGACAGATTGTGCCCAGTTACATTATGCACACATATCGTACATATGCACGCATATACAACCTCATGAAAAATACAGATCTCCAGGCGTCTCTCTGCTATTGACTGGCAATCAAGTCTCAAAGCTCATGGGGTATTCGGTGTAGCCTGGCTATTATGTGCTTTTTGTTAGGCTACAAGCATTTATTTATTTATTCATTTATTCACTTTCTGCCTGCCTGTGCGTTGCAGAAATTTCCACATAACACATAAAGAATTACTGTACAGATTGTGCATGTTCATGTACTGCCAGTGTGTTTGTGTGTGTGTGTGTGTGTGTGTGTGTGTGTGTGCATGCCAAGCATGATATGCATTTTTTAAAAATCACATACACACACATACACACATACACACACACACACACACACACACACACACACACACACACACACACACACACACACACAGAATGATGCATGATGCAAAAAAAAAAAAAAGTGTGACTGGGAGCAGGGCAAATAAATTGAATACTATCATGGTGAATTAGACACATTACACAAGGAGAATAAGTTCAACTCTCATGCTGGCTGTGTATTTGTAGTAGCTCTGACCCCGTCTCTGTAGGAGGCCAACACATCCCATTCATGTGCACAGGAAGTTAACTCATTAAGATGTTGCTCATTATGATGAGGCTGAGGAAGGATGGAGCAAGAGGTTTCCAGACACCGGGAAAAGACAGCGAGCAAGCTTCCTTTAAGGGGAGTCTTTTAATCTCAGCAAAACAAAATGAGGAGCAGATCGTTTCCTAATTTATCTGCTTTTAAATTGGGGCTTTGGATAAAATCACAGAGAACAAAAAGGAGAGAGCGAGCAAGAGAGAGAGAGAGAGAGAGAGAGAGAGAGAGAGAGAGAAGTGGGGAAAATGACCTCCTG
Organism: Noturus placidus; assembly: GCA_022414735.1. Taxonomy (NCBI): domain Eukaryota; kingdom Metazoa; phylum Chordata; class Actinopteri; order Siluriformes; family Ictaluridae; genus Noturus; species Noturus placidus. Next base: position 73,998 of record JAFFST010046947.1, read on the forward strand.
TAGCAGTAGTTTGTAGCTGGAAGGTAAGTCCTGCTTATATTGAAGCAAAGTTCTGAAAATAAGCAAAGAACAGATTTATTGATTTTTGGTAGAGTCTGGGTGTAGAAAAGAGAAAGAATAAAGAAGTGCTCTTTGCCCGATATGTCCAAATGACATCCCATGGGAGCTGCTTAATGGTGGGGGAGGGGAGGGGGGGGCAGGTGCCGCTCTCGTCTCGTGGATAGAAGTGCCCTAAGGCTAGGGCTAATGGCATTGGCTGAGCCTGCTATAAGAAGCTCTTTTCTAATAGCCAACTTTGTGTGTGCCAGAAGACAGACAGATATTGATTGGTCCAAATGCCCTTGAGTTGGCAACATCTGAAATGAAAATCCACCAGGCAAGCACAAACTTTCGGTAAGTTATGTTTCAGGAATGCACTGTGGAAAAAAAATGGGGGGAGGACAGGGTGTGAAAGGGTGCTGGAGGAAAAAAAATATGGTCCTTTTCCTACCTTGTTTTTTTCATGTGAGTTTTTATAAACATATCTCTGTTTTGTGCAGAGCAACAATTTTCCATTCTTTCTCTCCCTTCCTGTGTTGCAGTAATAATTTCATTGGCATCAAACTGATCTTTGTAATACCTTTTCTTCTTATTATTATTTAATGTACACTCACGTCCTGGTGAGTGTACTGAGGCGCTCTGTCTCTTTGACATGTTGCCTTGGCATGGAAACCCAGCATGCCAAAATGAGACATCCGGGATTTTTTTTTACAAATAAATCATTGATGCTTAAACTTGAGACAGCACTTTCTGCATAAAATTCACTAGGTGCAATTTTACTGTGAATCAGGATTTTTTTCTTCTTCCTGGAATACATGAGTGTCTATAAATAACATCATATACATCATGGCATGACCTAGTAGGTGCATTTTGTCATGTTCGCTGTAAATTTACAAATACACATAAAGTCATGTAGTCCTCAGCTCTGTAGAGACACTGTCCTGCACAGTTTTGCTCTCAGTAATCAAAAGCATGGAAGCTTTGATAATGAGCTGATCAGTGCATCAGGTGTGTACTACCTCAGCTAACAATGTGAACCTTTTCTTAACTTTTTGCTTGTGCCATTTCAAAACATTCCTAAAAAGTTGGTGTAACATTTTAACATATAAGTACGTAAAGACTAATGTTAAAATAATGTTAATTTTAGTATAAACTGCGAAAGATGTGTGAGCAATAACATAGTAACAATGACTACGTTTACATGCACATCAATATTCCAATTGTAATTTGGCAATATTCAGATTAATATTGAGTCATGTATACATTACAATCTGATTGCATGATTCAAATTAAGACATCCGATTCCCCAAATTCTGATTCCCACCCTTGGAATATGCCTGTTTTAACACATTTTGGGAATTATGGGTAGCCAAGGTAGCACCTTGAATCTCCTAGAAACAACAACGGGAAAGGAAAAGTGTACGTGTGGATCGGCATACTTACAACAACCATGTATAGAGAAATATTCTTATACCTGTATGCATATAAACATTGTATTCGGAATATGGCTGCAAGCCGAATATAAACCTTAAATGAAATTGAATGTGCGTGTAAACGTAGTCAATGTTTCTAACATGTCACAGGGTCAGGCCAGGATGTTAGAGTCTAAACTTTAAGCAAGGAATCAACTCCAAAGCTTTGGAGCTCTTTTTTAGGATTGACTTCCAGTACCTTTAATGTGAACTGAAAGCATGATGGCAGGATAATATGTACTGTAAAGGAAATTAAACGATTTAGCATCTACTTACATGCCATTTGAGTCAAATATTTCCGATATGTTTGGACAACTCAACACATTTTTTTAGTGTCTCATGAGATTAACTCAATCCTGTTAGCAGAACACATTCACCTCTGTGGACTATTTGGAAAGTCTCAAACTGAACAGGAAGTTTCTTCATCCAAACATTATTTCTAAAGATCCTCCGGAAGAGGTAAAGTAAGTTCTCTCATTATATATATATATATATATATATATATATATATATTTACAATTATACATTATTGACTCATGAGGTCACTTTCAAAGTAGAACCAAACTGAAAGTCCGTAAATTAATTCAGCAAACGTAATAAAAGTAATAAACATTTTAAAATGTTAACTAATTAACAGAATGTTCTTAATATCTTATTTCCATTAGCAAGGATGCTAGTTAGCCTTATTTTGTGCGTTTGTTAATTCTATGCTAAAAACCTCAGCCATGACTCGTTTAAAAAGCAAAATGCAGCTATTTCCTGCAAAGAAAACCTTGCAAAAAAAACTACCACTGAGTGTTTATAGTTAAATTGTAGAATGACAATAAAACACATTTCCATATTTGTTGTCTTTTTAAAATGTTCTAAATGTATTCTGAATAAATGTCTTCTGCATTACAGGCAAATATATTACCGACTACATTTAGGAAGGTGTTTTCAGCATTCTGGTCAACACTGATCACATTAATAGCTATTTGTTTCTCAAAGCAAAATTCACTGAGACAAACAGATCCACACAGCCCCAGTCCAATCAGAACCCCACCGCCCCCAACACCCCCTCCATTTGTTTGCAAATAAATAAATGTGACAATATACCAAGCAATAGATATGTTCAAAATCCAGACAAAGCCACCAGCCCCATGGTGAGTTCAACATTAATCCAAAGTGCGCTCAACAGTCAATTTTTTTGGCTATTACTCAGTACAATGAAAAGCTATTTCCTGTGATTCATGTACGTATGAGTCTGTAAGAAAAAGTTGTCACTGCTGTTTGTTTTCCCACTGAATTGTACATCTGTCTTACAACTAATACCAGCAGCAACAACAAAAAAAAGTGAAATCACCAAGGGACAGGGATCTTTATAAGGTCACCATCTAATAGACCCACAGCCTATAAATGGTGTCAATAATAGATGTTTGGACTGATATGTGGACTGATTGTCTGGATCAGTGATGAGCAATGCATAAATTCCAAGCACTCAGTATAAGTAGCAATCCGTGTGAGTCTCAATTAGATTTTTGTAATTGTTTGATTTACATCTATAGATTTCCAAGTATATTGCTTCCCACTCTGCGGAGATCCTTAATGAAATATTGAGTTCAAAGTCTCATGGACCACACAGGGAAAAAAAAGTGTGTGAGGTAGAGGGGATTCAAGGAAGTCCAAGGCAACACAAATCTTCAGACAGAAAACCAGATTACTGCTAGTCAGATTAGCTTCATGTACAGCCTGCACAGCCAAAAAATACAATTTAATCTCAAAAGCACTGCTTACTTTAAAATCAAATCAATAGCTCGGTGCCTTTTTTGTGACAAATGCATACTTTAAGGACAATCGTATTTCCTGAGGAAAGGGAATAAGAGGCTCTACTGTAACATATAGCTGCAATTTACACCATTGCAAGAGTGTCACTGGGAAGTTAGCACTGATTTCCAGGCAATTGTCTTACTACAGTGTCAGCCCCTCGGACTGGGGTTATTTTTATCTGTGTCTCAGTGGCCATAAAACCCTCGCCTTCCAGGGAGGTGAAAGGAGATTTTAAATTCAACTGTGTCACTCTTTCTTCTACAATCGCAGGCTTAAAATGAAGTGATGGGCTTTAACATGTAGTCCTGTCACTCACATGTTATCCCAAGGCTCCTTGTTTTTATTAAATGTCAGCGGAGAGACACATATATTATAATAGGGTCAGGTCGTATTTATTTATTTATTTATTTATTTATTTATTTATTTATTTATTTATTTGGTTGGTTAGTTAGTTAGTTAGTTACTTAGTTGTGCTTTCATTCATTCGCTCATTCGTTTTATATTAATCTAGTTCGACTACAGAATAAGTGCATGTAAAGAGTTATTCTCATCATTTCTTTGAAAATAATGAATGAATATTGTCTTAATGTAAAAATGATTCACTGAATATTTGATATCAATAATCGCTTTGAATATTGAACAAATAATTATGATATTTACAGTTAGTTATATTTACAGTAACTACATATGCACCCCTAGTTATGGACCTACTTACTTAAAGTTATCTTACAATGTATTATTATTATTATTATTATTATTATTATTATTATTATTATTATTATTGATAATGAAATAAAGAAGTCAAAAAGTTAATCTATATTATTAAACTGTACTTCTTAAAAGCATTTTTTTTTCTTTGTGAGAAAAAAAATGGGAAAATAGGACACAGAGCTTTGCAGTCTTTGTGCCTTGTCAAGACAAGAAAGAAAGAAAAAAGAAGCAGACAGGAAAGAGGAAAAGCGAGTATTCTCCTGATGATTGAGAGTAGAAATTCTTAAAATGGTAAAAGGCTGCAATACATCACTTAAATGTGGGCACGTTGAGCAGTTACCGAACTCTGATTTGGTTTGCACTAAGATGTTCCTGCACAAATCCGGGGCCTTAGGGAGCTGGATTTTCCGCTCAGTCTCTTTTGACAACATTGAGAGCTGGAGTCGGCCTCCGCCACAGCCAGACCTCCTCATCTGGTATCGGTCATCAGTAGGTGAGGAAGGGGGAGAACCGTGCTCTCTCTCTCAGCCTAGTGCGGATATCTTCAGGAGGCTAACGGCTGTACCTAGGCCCCTGTGTAACGTCTCTTAAAATCCCCACTCCTTTCTGAGTATAAGAGAGGAGGAAGGGGCAGCAGGGCAGAACAGAGTGAGGGTGTTGGGGGAGAACTTGGCTGAAGCACCCTGGGAATGTCGAGGGACTCCCAAACAGCATTTAGCACTTTACTGACCTTGAGCCTACCTTTTTTCCACAAATGTCTGGGTGGAGCGAAGATTTTTTCCAGTCATTTTCGGAGCATTTCCTAAGTCTCTAGAGAACTGAGTACTTGATTGGCCAGCGACTTTTAGACCACGTTCATGTCGAAGAGAAAAGAATGTACAGCGTTTTGCGGAGACATATTTAAAAGTTCCACAAAGCGAGTGGGGTTCGACTTTGTGCAATCAAAATGGGATATTTTACAGCAAGCCTGAGATCTGAGAGCAGGAATCTCAGGAGATGGAGCTAACAACGTATGAAAGTTGCCAAGAGTAAATGTCTAGACACGTTCACTATATCCTCATATTGTTTTTTTAACAACCTTTCTTTAAATGAAAACTAAGTTATAATGCTGCGGTTTTATGTGTGTCACTTCTGTGAGATTTATTGTAAATGAAAAGAAGCTGTATGAATATCACAAAACAGTTATACACACCATAACACACTATTTTCTTAGCAAATCACAAACAAACTGTTATGTAGGACATACAAATAGTCAGGATATGTAGTCAGCATAGTGGTCTAGTGTTTAGGGACAGACCTCCATGAGCAAGTTTGAGAAGTGTTCATTATGAGAGTTCTTTAAGCGATATCGCGCTCCAGTCCGATTAGGATTAAATATGTTTTTATGCTGGTGGAGGCTGTTGGGGGATTTCTCTAGCCCTAGGGTCTCTAAGCTCTCTGAGCAATAGGAGTAAATTAGTGTGCACCTGTTCTTGTGTTCTGATAATACCTCTCTCAGGGTTGGCGTTAGGAGTAAAGTAAAAAAATAATAATAAATAAACAAGTAAATAAAAAATACAGGGGAAAAAATAATATTACAGGTTTGCAATAGCAAGGCAAAGATCCCGGAGTGCTGGAAGAAGCATGGTTTTGTTTAATGTAATATCCGTACCAGACTTCACCCTTCTAGATTTCACCCGGTGGATTTTATTTTATTTAACACTGCAACAGGAGTCTCTTTAAATACACACTATATTCTGTTCGCAAACTGCACTATATATATATATATATATATATATATATATATATATATATATATATATATATGCTCACTAAATTTAGATTTGCATTAGTTTATTATTTATATATTTGTTTATGTTTATATATACATATATATATATATATATATATATATATACAGTATATATAAATTCTAAACATAAACTAATGAAAGTCTAAATTTATTGACTGAAAGCATTAAACATCATGTTTAGCTAAAACGTAAATGTAATTAAACAGCAATATGTGCATTAATCAAATATACTGTTCATGTTCCTATGAAATATTAAACGAGTTAATGTTAATTACTGAGGTGAGAAAGTTTCACAACAGGAAACAATGTTTTCTCAGAGTCACTTTTATTGGTATGTTATGACAAATTAGCTGTAATGTGACTAAGAACTAACTTGTAATTCAAACAGAATGTTTAAGAAAATATGAAAAACATATTACTCGTTACATTGCTCTAGATGTGCATATATTTCACCCCTTCAGATTCAAAAGCATTTGTTCTGGTTGAATTCTCAAATCTGATTAGTCAGATTCAGTGGCTTCAGTCAGTGGTTCAGGTAGAAAAGAAAACCGCACGTATTAATGCACTCGTTTGAATATGTTATTATTTCCATATACTTCCACAGAAACTTATATGCAGTTGCTGTTTCACTGTAATGTGACAAAGTGCATTTTTTTGCTTATGAAGGTCAAAAAAGAAAAGAAAGGCTGGTAATGGAACACATGTTTGGACATGTTATGAAGTGGTAAAAGGGGTAACAGAAACAAAGTTGTTTTGTGTATTAAACATAACTACTAAAAAATGCTTCTCTGGCAAATCACTATGGTATAGGAGGAATACATTTTGCCCATCCCATGTATACATATATAAAAAAAGAGAGACATTAATATGAAATCTACATGTTGTACATATAAACACATCTATAATCAGATGAATCACATCAAATGAATATTAAATCTTGCACTACCACACAATCCCACTCTCTCTGTGGTCAGTGTTAATGCGGCTGTTCCATAGAGAAATGCCTCACGCGTGGATTGAGCTATTAACATGAAAGGCTCTTCGTGGGAATCCGATTAAGAGTAATAGACTTGTGCTGTTAAAGCCTTTTAGTGTGTTCGGGGCGGCCCAAACCTTTGTGCTATCAGCAGATAGTGGATATACATTTGCGTAAATAAATCTCACATCCTCTAGGGGATGGCGACTTGCACAGCCACTTATCAGGGAAAGCTTTGGAGGTGCACATACACACATATACACACACAATCTCAGTCCCACACATATACACACACACAGCCAGTTAGCTCTGGTGGCAGCTCTGGAGGGCTGATCTGGTGAATTGGCTGCAGTCTTTCAAGAGAACAAGGGGTCAAGTGACTGATGCCTTGATTTCAGATGAGCCATGCTCTCTGACCTGTTCAAGGACCATAAGCTTAGAACACACACGCACACACAAACACACACACACACATACACACACACACACACACATACACACACACAAACACATACGCACACGCACACACACACATGCATTCACTGCTGATACAGCATGCATCCACACACACACACACACACACACACACACACACATACATTTCTACCATCCAAATATGACCTCCTCCTCCGTTTTTAATAGAAGAGCTGTCAGGATTAGGGCTGTAATCATTTCTAATTTATGCCTCTCCTACCACAGGATAGTCTCACAATACTTAAGAGCATTTCACACCTTTCAGATCACTTTAAGATGTACATTAATTCCATCTGAAGTACAAGGAAAAAGCGCTCCCTAATTGAGGAGGCCACAGAACATGAGCTCCACAGTTCTAACACTGCTAACACTCTCTTTCTCAGTCACATCATTGATTATCAATATTTCATTTAATTGTACACACAAACCTGACCTCCACTCACAGACCAGGCCTTTCTGTCAGGGTCAACATACACAGATCCAGAGAGCGAGGTGGGAGCTATCGCACATCAGTCCATGAGGATTGATTTATTAAAGCATTTAGATGCCGCAATGTTTTACCCGAGTGAAGCAATGATCCGCTCTGTGATTATAATATGAAATCATTTGTATTCTTTGGTTATTGACAGCAATGACTGAAGGTACATGAGCAATGGTATGTTCTTTTTTTATTAAGCAGATGAATTAGCTTGCACAGATGACAGGAACATGAAGTTATGAGGAAGCAAAAAATAATAATCCATCTCAAAGCTGTCATATGACACTCCTGATAGATGTAAAAGTCACCTCATAGATAAAATGATCAAAAGAAATTTAAGACTAGACTTTGTTTTACATAAGATTCAAAGAGATCACCACAGCTCACAGCCTAGATGCTGACCAATGGCTTGCTGACACATAAAACCACCATATCATAACTTTTTCATTTAAATAAAAGTTATAAACACACACACACACACACACACACACACACACACACACACACACACACACACAATAAACGGATATAATGAACATGTATAGACATCTACGTATGGCAACTTTCATATGTTGTTAGTTCCAACTCCTGAGATTCCTTCTCTCAGATCTTAGGCCTGCTGTAAAATATTCCATTTTGGTTGACTTTATGTAAATGTGCTACAATGTGCTACATCTTTGCTATTAGCAAAATTAGGATGACCATGCACTTGTCTATTCCCATAGTTCCTTGTATTAACGTATCACCACAAAACCTTCCACTTTTTACCCTAGTCACTCCATATTGATTAACTGGCCATTTTTTGATGTAATCATTAAATAATGGTAAGTGATATATCCATCCATCCATCCATCTTCAACCGCTTACTCCTATTCACGGGGGAACCTGGAGCCTATCCCAGGGAGCATCGGGCACAAGGCGGGGTACACCCTGGACAGGGTGCCAGTCCATCGCAGGGCACAAACACACACACACACTCACAGTCATACACTACGGACACTTTAGACACGCCAATCAGCCTACCATGCATGTCTTTGGACTGGGGGAGGAAACCGGAGTACCCGGAGGAAACCCCCGACACACGGGGAGAACATGCAAACTCCACACACACTCGAACCCCGGACCCTGGAGGTGTGAGGCGGACGTGCTAACCACTAAGCCACCGTGCGCCCCCTAAGTATATAGTATATACTATATACTATATACTATATACTATATATGTCATGTATGGAATATTACATGGTAATGCGAAATTATTTAGCTTATAATCTTGTGGAGCAGGCTAATCACTTACAATAACCCTACTGCTTTGTACAGTATTGCCCAATGCAATATTTCACTTTTCAGCTGACATTTATTTAATTAGCTATTTTTAAATTGTCAAAATGACTCACACATATTCTTCTTATAATATACAAAATTGAATGTTAGGTTAGTGCTGGGGTTATTTATGTTACGTGGTTATGTAATATAAAGTTTTCACTTCATCTAATTTTTTCCCAAGATCAGGTTGCCTTTGTGGTCTGTTAATGGACTGTTAGTGCTTTTAGATAATTCAGTGACATTCCTATCAACTGATGGTATTGGCAAACATTTTTTTTCTAAAATCTACCGGTATATACAGTATTAAGTCGTTTCTTAAAAGGTTTTAAAGACTTGTTTAGCATTAAAGGAATCAAATGTACTTATTACCCACTGTCCAAACACTTAAACATATTTCCTAAAGGTTGTACACATATTTAAGCTCTATATCATTAATTAAACTAAGTTACTCTTTCATTTCACTCAATCATCTTCAGTTTCCAAGTAAAGCCTGTGGTGGATCCAGGGCCTATCCAGGAACACTGGGTATGAGGCAGGACAATACACCCCAAATGGGGTGGCAGCCCAAGACAGGGCTCTATGCAAATTAAGTGTAGCCAATACACCAACCTGTATGTTTTTGGACAGAAAACCTGAATCTACGCAACAGTTATCCAATCTCAGGATCAAACCAAAGACTCTGGAGTAATGAAGCAGCAACGCTACCCAAACACAAGGAAAGCGGTTCTTAATTATTTAAATAGTTAATAGATCTTTCCTTACATAAATACTTCTTGTTTAGCTGCATATGTGTATCTTTACTTTGTGTTTCTCTCCAAAGCTCATAACGTCCACACAAAAAAAGACATTCATTAGCATATTGCCATCAATTTGGAAACAGTTCAGCAACTGACTCTTTCTTCTGTGTGGCAGAACAGCAGGACACACTTTTCTTCTTTTCATTCCCAAAATAAAAAAATAAATCCATAAATGCTGCTGTGACGTGGTTGGATCAGGGACTGTGATGAAAAAAATAAAAAAGTATGTGCACCCAGCTGGTCAGGAGATGAAACAGTCTGGTAATGACTTCCCAAATCTTAGCATGTCATCCTTTATCAGAACTTTCTAGTCATCTGGTTTATTGGAGTCGATCGTCTGTGGAAGATAGTTACAGGGGCCCCTGACTGCTACCACCCACCTTATTGACATTAGTACACACGTACAAACACTCAGAACTTTCCCGCACACACATGGGTTCTCTCAATGGGGCATTTTAACAGTCATATGATGAGAGATGATTATGCTAGCCTCTAATTAAGGATGGTAGTCAGTGGTATATCTTACATTGAAGCCCAGCTGGTATAAAAAGGGTCTGGATGAAATCCATCTCTTCCCCTCCCTATTACCCACAAGCCACCTTGCCACCCATGTTGCCCCTAAGACCTCCCTAGTCTTAGGTCTTCGACTAGGTCCCATTGTATTCCCTTTCTAAATTTCTCCTCTCACCCAGCGCATACCTGGATGCCCACATGACTGCTTTTGATTAGCTCGGACCTTGCTAGCTAATCAAAAGGGGCATGTGGGGCATCCGGGGGGCATGAGGGAAGAGAAGAAGTTTAGGGAGGGGTTTGGGGCAGAGATGATGTGGGAGGAGGGGACTCCCCTGTGAGTCACTCTTCTGATGATCTCGGTCGGAGTAGCATATGACAGCATGGAATCCACAGCCTCCTCTGGAAACAGAGGCCCAACATGCTGACAGGAGAGAGAATAACAAGCGCCGGTCTAATCAGAGTGATGAGAAAGGAAGAGAAGGGAAGGGCTCATAGAGAAATGGAACACACACACACACACACACACACACACACACATACTTAGAGTGTTAGACTGACAGCCAGAGACGTTATATGTGATGCCTGCCGATCAAGAGAGCATAAAGTTTTGTGGCCATCTGTGTATAAATGCCGACTCCCATAGGTAGCAGAGTCAGAGAGTCAGACCTGTATCTGTGTGCATATGTGTGTATGTCTGTGAATCCACTATTTATGATCTATGGGTGCCCTTGACTTAATGTTTGCTCTTTAAAGGGTTTGAGGTTAAACCATCCCTGCAACCATTTTCCCTGGACAGTTTGACACAAAGATTACTTCACTAGCATACAAGTGGCTTCTGTTGCTAGAATTTATTGGTGTGTTGGCTATTGGTAGAATGACACCACCACAAATGTCTGCTTTTACATGGGCATCAGTGCGTAAACCAATATTACACTTAAGCAAATTAAATTTATAGAAATGTACAAAATGTTGACTTTCCTTTAAATGTAGTCAATCAGCCAAGGCATGTCAGGTGTCTGAAGTTTGCCTTGAGTTTTGAGTTAAGAAACTGGAGCTAAGTGAGTGGAGTAGTGAGTAACACTTGTTTCCAGTGTATACTAATGTATAAAGGATACTACAGACTTGCCTTATTCATTCATTCATTCATTCATTCATTCATTCATTCATTCATTCATGTATTATGAGTAACTGCTTTATCCTGGTCAGAGTTCAGGAGCACAGTTCATACATATATAAATCTTGAATTTCCCCCTGGGGGATCAATAAAGTATCTATCTATCTATCTATCTATCTATCTATCTATCTATCTCTCTCTCTCTCTCTCATTCTATATATACTGTATATATATATATATATATATATATATATATATATATATATATATATATATAATTATTTAGTTAGTTAGTTATTATGTTTTGTTTGTAACTGCCAGTGATATTTTCTAATGTAGTTAGTTTGTTATATTTTCCAAAATATAAATAAACTTCTAGTGACCCAGTGGGGCATGGTGGCTTAGGCTTAGTGGTTAGAACATGTGCCTCACTCCTCCATGGTTGGGGGTTTCGATTCCTGCCTCTGCCCTGTGTGCACAAAGTTAGCATGTCCTCCCCATGCTTCAGGGGGTTCCTCCGGGTACTTAGATTTCTTCCCCATTTCAAAGACATGCATTGTAGGTTGATTTGCACCACAAAATTGTCTGTAGTGTGTGAATGTCTGAGACAGTCCTCCCTGTGATTCAATTTTCCCCTGCGATGGGTTGGCACCCCTTCTAGGGTGTCCCCTGCCTTGTGCCCTGAGTTCCCTGGGATAGGCTCCAGGTTCTCCGAGACCCTATATAAGATAAGCAGTACAGAAAATTTGATCGATGGATGGATGGATAGTAATGGCCCTATACATTTAACCCACCATAACTCGGACCATCTGACCCAGGCCACCACACATTTATGTTAATGAAACTTAAACATGTCTTTGAATCCTGTGTTCTCTACAACTGTTGAGTTTGTTTTGATTAAATCAGCCAGAAATCAGCTTTGGTAAATGGTCTGCACTTATATATAGCACTGTTTTACCCTTAGCGGTTCCAAAGCACTTTACACTGGTTCTCATTCACTCATTCACACACACACACACACACACACACACACACACACACACACACACCAATGGTAGCAGAGCTGCCATGGAAGGTGCTAACTTGCTAACGATTAGTGGACAACCAGCTCTACCACCTGAGCCACAGCCACAACTGCATTCACAAGCAGAGAGAGAGAGGTATTGGACTCCTGCATGTTCTCCCAAGTGGAGCTGGCTCAGGTCGAGAGGATGAGGAGGATCATCCAGGAGAAAGATCCCACAGAGACGGACAGAGCTCCTGCACGATGTTGGGCCTGTGCTGTCCCTGAGAACATGGCTGCCACACCTCCCACAGCTGCTGTAATGAGATTTATCAGCAGCTTAAGCTCCCTATCCGGGCTCTCCTGCAGGTGATGAGGACAGGGAGAGCTCAGAGCACAGCAGCCCCACACGCTAAGGTACTGAACAGCAAGGAAAAGCTGTATATCCCAACCAGGAGAGAGACTAAAACATGGCTCTGAACTCCTCAAATCAGTCCTCAAAGTCATTTATTTTCTGTCTTGCTGTGAGGTATTTTCCTACCTTCCACTTCCTCCTGTGGGTGTTTGTAAATCAGCCGTTGAACCTATTAAATTTAGTCACTTTGGAGACTGGTTTAAGTGATTGATATCTTCACAGGGCTTAGTTAGATGTTATTTTACATCATAACACAATGTTAGCACTCCAATCTGATTGGTCAGAAGGTGTTGATTAATTTTCAGCTCTGACAGTAGTGCAGTCTGCAAGTCAAATGTTATATAAATTTTATACAAAAGTCTCTATAAAGGCCCTCATTATAATACATTTCTAAAGAACACCGGTATACTTGTATGGTGGATGTTCCATATAAACCGATAAATACATGTGTAATTGTTTTTCAGTATTCAGTATTCATTACATTACATTACATACATTTAGCAGACGCTTTTATCCAAAGCGACTTACAAATGAGACACACTCACACACCAATGGTAGCAGAGCTGCATGCAAGGTGCTAGCTTGCCATCGGGGGCAACTTAGGGTTCAGTGTCTTGCCCAAGGACACTTCAGCATGGGATCACCCGGGCCGGGATTCGAACCACCAACCCCACGATTAGTGGATTAGTGGACAACCCGCTCTACCGACTGATCCACAGTCGCCCAATGTGCGTATTCAGTGCGGAGACTTTATTTTAGCATTTTTAGAAGGAGTCTCCAGTGTTAACACTTCGTAAAGGTACAATGCAGGTCGCCAGTCTATGTCCTATGAAGTCGCCATTAGGCCTTCCTACTACTGGTTGCCATAGTAACATTTATCAATGGGTGGTGCAACTAGCATCCTACTTTTGACAGCAAATTAGTTTTCTTGCGGCTAGAATTAAACAATCTGGAGGGAGAGCATTTGTATATAGAATTCACCCGTGTATATATGCATCATATCATACAAGATGAAGGCGAAGCAGTATGCGCACGTCACTACTGCGGCTATCTATCTGCAGTGAAAGCTCAAGTACCGGACTATCTGGGTCCACAAAATAATTCGGACTCGCAGGCAGCATGGCGGATCACGGATGATGTTCACTCTGCTCTCTTCACTCTCATTGGGAATCGCTATACCAAGTCGTTACAAATTTGCATAAAGTTTTCTCAACTTTGTCATGTTGCTGGACACGCCCACATCTAGTGGCCAATGGTCACTCTCACTCATGTCGCCGGAAGTCACCAGCTCTCATTGAAAATGAATGGTTTCTGGTCTCTTTGTTGTGGTGAGTCGTTGGATGGTTGAAAATACCTTAAAAGTCTGAAGCTGCAAAGTTTTCTTAAAGGTTTAAATCTGCAAAGCTTTCTTAAAGGAAAGTCTTAAGGACAGAGGATTTTGTCTTTTCTCATGAACATGACAAGTTGCATTTTTGTCTTTTTTGTCATTTTAAGAAAGGATATGTAAAGGAACGATTGTCTAAAGCTGTTATATTGTAAGTGATAACAGGAATTCACCAGGTTCATGGATGTTTCATAATGTTAAATGTAACTACAAACAGATAAAAAAAAATAAAAAAAAATTAATTTCAATAGCAACCTTCCTTGCAGGAAGTATAGGGCAAAAAATACATAGTGCTTCTTTAACTTTTTCAGGCACATATACAGACTTTTTATTTACATGAATGGGTCACAAACCATCAACCCAAAGTTTATTTGTGGTCATATTATTTATGCCCAAAGTCAAGGGAGATTTCTGAGGTGGTTTCTCCAGGTAGTAAAAGGGGTACTGACTGTGCATCATATTACATTCATGCACAGCCAAATAATTTATTTCTTTCAAACCATCAGACCACAGGTACATAATAATTTATTTCTTTCAAACATAAATAAACTACAAACCATCAGACCACAGGTACATTTTGGTCAGATTATTTAGTCACGAGGTCAAAGGTCATATCTGAGTTGATTTCATTTGGTAGCCAACTGGTGCCAGACAATTCATTCTTAACTAAACACATTACACAACACATTTTTTAGCGTTAGCTGTGCAACACATCCTCAGTTCATCTTCATGTACTTTATGTTCATCATTAGATTTCGTCTTTTGCTCTACAGTTTCATAATGTTTCTTTTTTTGTGATAAAGTTTAAAACCAGTTCATAGTCTGCTTGATGCGAAATCCCACTTTGCACCTTCCTACCTCCTCAGCACTCAATTATTGTATTTGCCTTGGTACTCTGAAATGTGTCAAAACAATTAAAACTATGTGAACATAGAACAACACCTTGCATGCTGTCCAATACCTAATTTGTAATAAAATAACAAAAGAAAACTGTAACAATCTATTGCCTTAGTTCTGTTTTCATTATGACCTGTGTATATTATATGTACATGCACAGTGGTTACTGTTTAAAATCATCATATTTATGCATATTACATATTATAAAATGTTTGTATTGTTTATTTAGATGAATGCATTTTTAAATTCACATTTTGTAACACAGGGGTCTTCAACGTTTTCCAGGCCAAGGACCCCCAAACTGATGGTGAGATGGGGCGGGGACCCCCTAATTATATATATTGTATGAAATTGTGTTATATCATACTGGTACCAAAACTTTTGCGACCCCCATGCAGTACCTCCGCGGACCCCCTAGGGGTCGCGGACCCCCTGTTAAGGACCTCCGCTGTAACATGTTACTTGTAATAAAATCTGCCAATACTTGTACAAGAACCAACCTTGATCAGCAGAAAAACAGTTTTTGATCAGCTGTACGATCCCAAATTTCAACAGGAACCACAAATGTTGCACACTTTCTGTGTGCACTTTATTTTGTTGCACCAGTCTAAAGGTTCCTTATTTAAACTTTAATGCAACTTGTGAAATGAGAGAAGAAAAGAAAAAGAAAAAAAACAGGTGGTTTCCCACAACAGCTCACTGTGCCTGAAAGGGTTCAATGATTATGCATATAATATCAAATGAAATAAAAATGAAATACCCATTTTGATTCAGCGTACATTCATTCCAGCTTTTTTTAAACTGTATTTTTCCCATAACTACAGGATATATTTTGCTAGCATAATCTCCTCGTTCTTTGTTACTGTTTTCTCCCTCTCCATTACCTCATCTCGTTCCCTCTCTCTGTCTCTTTTCCATCATAACATGAGGACACTTGAATAAATCTGTGCAGGGTCAGGGCTCTGCTCTTTCCTCTCTATTTCTGTGCATGCGCTTATATAAAAGCCATTCACATCACCTTAGATAAGACACCATCATTTATATATGCAAATGCAACCATCTCAAACTTCTGAACAGAGATAAGAGTGCAGAGGGCAACAGGAATAGCACTCCTTAACAAAATACATTCCTTCGCTCTGATCCTACCTAACACACATACAGCACATACACACACATACACATGCTCACTTAGAGTTGGCTTCATCAAAACCTGGCCACTCATCTATATTTCACTTTGGCTTGTTCTTTCAAGCACTTTGCTGGCACGCTTTGATCACAGAAGACAAAAGTGTTCATATCTTTGTGAGCAGTTTGCAGGTTAGTTCACGATGAGGGGGGTTCACACCCTCAGAGACACATTTCCAGCCTCAAAATTAAACCTCTGTCTCCATTAGCTCTCCAGTCCATCTCACCAGGACTGAGATTTTTATGAGGTTTAAATAGGTTCAGAAGGGGAAAAGAACATACATCTGGGTGAAAAGTTAAAACTGATGATGGAGATTCAAAGGAGGAGGTCACATCGCTGTACTATTCCACATATCTCTTACACGTACATTTGTTATATTCATTTCAATCATGTTTGAAATACAGCCCTGACCAACAGACATTGACTTCATGCAGCTTTACAGAAATCTGGGTGTAGATCTTTAAGCGGTCTGTCCAGGGTCTTGCGATTGCAGGAATGAACGCAAAACCAAGCAAACTCTGCAATATTCAGATGAGCTTGCAGTTTTTCAAACTCACTGCAGATTTGGACCAAGGTGCATCATGTGACATAATCATAAAGCACATTCACTCAAAGCCCTCTTCGATTCATGTGCATTGAACATGAGTACAGCTAAAAAGTCTTGTTTATCAACAAACACCACTGCAAAACGATTTTGTGGGACGGCAATTTCGTCAATTCAAGCAGCTTTTCCTCAAAATAGCAACAACAAAACAAAACTCTGCAAGTTGCATCACAATTTTTGAAAAAATCTACGAAATCCTGTATGGACTTATAGACTGTATACAGACCAAAAACACGTTTATGTTTCTCCTATGTTTCTACAAACATTCTCATATCTACAGTGGCGTGGTCAACATGAGAAATGAAGACACGCATGAAGCAAAGGGATAGGGTGGGGTGAGTAGGAGTGGGCATGTGGATTTATGGTTTTGGTCTGCAGACTCATTGTTTAAGTGAGTGTACTTGACCTTCTGTCCATTTTGGAAGATCTGGAACATGTTATTGACTCCAATTTTCCCTTTCCAGCTCTGGCTCAATCCTGCCTCCTCCTCTCACAATTACCCTCTCTCCCATGGCTCCCCATCAGATTTAACTAAAGGTCAACATCTTTTTTGGCCCTCTCAGCCTAACAGAGCCACTTCCTTACATTTCAATAGCGGAAATACTTGTGACTTTGAAAGTTGTTCAAACGGTGCTGCACATAGTGCTGATTCTAAGAAGATCCAATAAGAGTGCACAAGCACCCTCTGAGTCCTGTCAGTCTGGTGTAATGTCAAAGCATGATCAGGTATTCATACAAACATATGGAATTTATGTATTAACACATGCCAGATTTCCTTCTTGGACACAGACAGGGCAGTAATAGGGGTGAAGCTGTTCACAAAAGCCACTGTGCTGGATCATTGGAATAAGTCAGAAAGAGTAACTATGAAAGTGGGGACCTTTTCTGAATTCATAGCTTAAGATTGCCATCCTGTGGTCATGGAAGGACGTGCAGTTTCAGCAAAGCGCCTACTATTTGGTGGTTGTAATTCTTAGGTAATTTTAATTGTGTTACCCTTTTACAGACACATTAAAAATTGATAACTTATTTTGTGTGTTCGGGTAGGTTTTAAAACGTTAACTAGATCAATGGACAGCTATCTCAATCATGATGAAAAATACATCCACATTTACATGTCAACATTACAGGTCACAGTAAATGCTACAGCCACTAAATATAAAAAGAAAATAAATGTAGTATAAGAATAATTATAAGAAGAGGAAGAGGAATTTATTATTATTATTATTATTATTATTATTATTATTATTATTATTATTATTATTATTATTATTATAGTGGCTCGAGCTTTTAGTATTGTCCCAAAATCAGTTTTTTCTTATTTTATCACTGACTGTAATTAAAAAAACAACAAAAATAAATAAATAAATCAGAGTGCAAATTGCATTAGAAAATCACATATTGTGTAGTATGTTGTGGCTCAATATTGTCTCAGTCTCAGTGATTGTTCCTATACCACATTATTGATATATGAGAACAATATATAAGATCATAATGAGTGTGTATGTGATTGTTCCCTGCGATGGACTGGCCCCCTGTCCATGGTGTACCCCGCCTTGTGCCCGATGCCTCCTGGGATAGGCTCTAGGTTCCCCGTGACCCTGGTAGGAGTTAGCGGTTGACGATGGATGGATGGATGGATGGATGGATGGATGGATGGATGGATGGATGGATGGATGGATGGATAAGAGAACATTGAAATCATACAAATCATCTTGGATGAAGGTCTTTTCTAGTGAAGTGAGAATATTTATTTGATAACCATCATCACTGAATACTCCCACAATACTAAATGTGCTACTTCCTAGCAAAGTACTTGTCCAGGTAAAAGGAGATAATGTTTAACATATTTGCTCAATTCGAGTTATTTACACTTCTTAAGCTACTAATTAAGCATAGCTTTTTCTTAGGATTGCGGCTATAAATAAATAACAAATAAATAAATAAATAAATAAGAAACAAATAAAAGAGGACATACAGGTGTCTATAGTGCAATGTAGGGCAGAGTAAAAGCTGTTTGGATCAAATCTAACCTGTCTGCGTGTAGCAGAAAAGAGAGAGTCTAAAGATCACCTGCCTGCCTTTTTCAAGTTAAAAAGTCCAAAATGAAAGCCACAGCAGACCTGTTTAAATTAGCCTTTCCCCCTGGTGCCTTTAAATCAAATAAAACACAACAGTCTGAGTCCAAACAAGTTAAAAGAACGTCCTTGCGGGTTTTATCCACTAAAGCAATAGTAACTAGAGCAACCTTCTCAAAGGCTAAAGCGTCCCAGTGGCCCAACACTCAATAAAGATTTGGCTACTTAAGAAGGTCGAAACAGCAAGCCATTAAAGGGCTTGACATGGACCCAGCTAGCACACTGCTTTCGCCATCACTCACAGCCAGCTAATGCAATTTCTCACTGATGGTCTGTCTCATCTGAGCCACTGATAGGTTTAGGCTGATGCATGATGCAAATGACACAGCAGTTGAGATGTAGACCTATGTATATATCTTCATCACCTGCAGGTTCTCTCTGCATGGCCCACATCCCTCGAGACTCTCTTATTCACTTTCACTTCATCCTTTCTCCTTCTGAATGACGGCCTGATTTTCAGCTAAAAGCTTGATGTTGAGCTATTGCAGTAGGTCTGTCGAGATTTGATCTATTCTGAAAGCAGGGGTACAACAGAAGCTAAGCACTCATATTTTTGTATTTTTTTCATATTTCATATTATGTTGCTACTGATTGCATTTTCTCTTGAAAATAGTTTGAAATACTTTCAAATCGCTCTTTGATCCAAATTTTGCTGCTAGCTTCTAATTTCCAGCTCCATGAACTCAAAATTCAGCATGACTGCGCCCACATTATTGGACTATTAGTTAATTAAAAGTTGCTTTATGCCAATAATGAGTCATTATAGAGACTCATTTTTAATTCATGGGGCTCTGGGAGTAAAACTTCTCTGCTCTGTTAACTGTCAGAGCTCTGTCTTGTCAGATATGAGTCAGTTTGGAGTGACTGTGCCACTTCAAACGTCCAGCTTTAATTAAGGATGAAAGACGACGGGTTTGAGAGCAGACCAGACATTCTTCTCTTCCCTCAATCATTTTGCAGCCAAAGCAGCATCTAATGTCACATTACATAACCAAATTTCCGAAAGCTAGAGTAGTTCATTTTAAAAGTCCAGTCAAGAAACTTCATATAACTTACAGTATCCTGCATTACACTGCAGTGCTGTTCAGGTCTTGACATTGTTTGGTCCGAAGATGTTGATTCATTGT
Organism: Noturus placidus; assembly: GCA_022414735.1. NCBI lineage: Eukaryota > Metazoa > Chordata > Actinopteri > Siluriformes > Ictaluridae > Noturus > Noturus placidus. The sequence continues at coordinate 94,247 of JAFFST010046947.1, forward strand.
CTGTGACATATTAATGCTCCTGTTATAAAATACAGTATTATCATTTCTATTATAACAGCACATTCACAGGGACAAGTTTGTATAGTGGACACTCCACACAATCTAAGACTAATACAAAGAATTTTAAAAATATAATAATAATAATAATAATAATAATAATAATAATAATAATAATAATAATAATAATAATAATAATAATAAGTTTATTTAACAAGATCAATCAAACTGTTGATATTGTGAAACTTTAGATTTTTATCGCACCAGTTGCTCCTGGATTTTGTGATTGCAGAAATGAACGCAATAATCAAGGAAACTCTGCAATATTTGGAGGAGCTTGTAATTTCTCAAAATTACCACAGATTTGTGCTAAGACATGTCATGTGACATCATCACAACACACATTCTGCCAAACCCTCTTCTATTTATGTGCGTCGAATATGAGTATGGCTAAAAGGTCTCATTTACCAACAAACATCACCGTGAAATGCCATGCAAAACAATTTCATGCAATTGCAGTTTCGCCAATTCAAGTGGTTTTCTGCAACAACAACAAAAAAAAAACCTAAAAAAAAAAAAAAACTCCACAAAGTGCATCATAAATTTTGAAAAAAAAAGCCGCAGCAAAACCAAGTGTTTTGGGCTGCAACAATCACAATGAAATAAATCTGCGACTGTTTAACGATCGTCTCTGGTTTCTGCTCTTTATAGCATACAGTAATTTTACAGAGTCTTTAAGATGGATTTCCAGTTTCTTACTAAGATGATCATCTCCATTTGTTGTTGTTGTTTGCGGTGTTTTTGTTTGTTTGTTTGTGACAAACAAATCAGAAAAACTGACACTCTAAAATGTCAGTCTTATTTAATGTTACTAACATTTTACCAACATTGAATTTATTAGCTTAATCTGGGTTTAGCTGTAGAGCTCGTGTCTGGGGCAGTAAACGTGGAAATACATGGGAATTGCGATATACAGTAACTTTAATTTTTGCATTATTTTCTCTCACATCACCAATACGGTCTCTTACCTGCAAATTCACAACAACTTGCTAGACTCAATCACGTATTCTGAAGGTTAGCATTAGAAATGGTGTCAGAGCTTGTCCTCTTTTTTTACAGATTAATTTTTT
>JAFFST010046947.1:100373-102880 GCA_022414735.1 Noturus placidus
AGTTCGTTGGACCCCCCAATGTCCATACCATGGTTACACCCTTGGATGAAGTCTTGAATCTGACTGGTCATAAGGTGTTTATTAACATGTTAGAACAGCAGCTCGGACAGTAGTATTGGCTGTAATCACCAGTTTATATTAATGCGCAACAGAGGGGCACCATGGTTTAGTGGTTAGCACATTTGCCACGAACCACTAGGGTTGGGGGTTCGAATGTTTTCCCCAGTCACGTTCTCCTCGAGGAACTTCTCTCCGTGGTTCAGGGGTTTCCCTCAGGTATTCCGGTTTCAGCCACCAATGCAAAGACATGCATTGTAGACTGAGTGGCATTTGTGAATGTGTGTGTGACTGTGTCCTGCAATGGGTTGGCACCCCTCGTTCAGGGTGTCCCCTGTCTATTCCAGGATACAACGACACGAGGCAGGGTATCGTGTGGATAGGCTTCGTGTATCCTGGGATAGACTCCAGGCGTCCCTGTGTAGGATAAGTGTTATGAAAAAACAGATGATTGGATATTAATGCACTCGTTCTCATATGTGCGTTGTGGTGTTTCCCCAAAAAGTTATTTATTTATTATTATTTTATTATTATTTTGTGAACTCTATTATAAAGTGTCTCCAGTGCCAGTACTTTTTAACTGTCAGAGGTAAAGCTGTAATTATAGGATGGAAGGTTACGGGTGTCTTAGTAACAAAATATGCTGTGTTTTGTTTTGTTTTCTTTTATTAACCTGAAGAGAGAAAAGTTGTGGAGGGAATGCTTGTTTATAGTTGTTATAAGTTATTTTTAACGTATTTTTGGGACTTTCACAACCTTAAACATAACTATAAATGTATAAACAGTTAGACTTATTGTACTTTATAATGCTGTTGAATTATAAAATGGCAGCTTGGGTGGTAGCTCTAGCTGTATTTAAATTAACAGGTTAAAATGTCCTTGTTTTAATCGGTTATGATTTCTACAGTGAAAGCTCATTCACCAGGACACTCTACATAATCTAAGGATAATAATTAATTAATTTTGATACTGTGATATTTTGCACACAATAAAAATGTATATTATTGATGCTATGGTGAGGCACGGTGGCTTAGTGGTTAGCACGTCCGCCTCACACCTCCAGGGTCTGGGGTTCGAGTCCCGCCAGGGCCACGTGTGTGCAGAGTTTGCATGTTCTCCCGGTGTATCAGGGGTTTCCTCCGGGTACTCCGGTTCCCTCCCCCAGTCCAAAGACATGCATGTTAGGCTGATTGGTGTGTGTGAGTGTGTATGTGATTGTGCCCTGCGATGGACTGGCCAGGGTGTACCCCGCCCTGTGCCCGATGCTCCCTGGGATAGGTTCCAGGTTCCCCCGTGACCCTGAAAAGGAGTTTATGTTTGTGTAAACCCCACAGTGCTTTGTTAAAGACAGAACTCAGTGCACATCTGAAGCAGGAGTTATATTAGTTCATAACTACAATTGCTTATGAGTGGATTTGAATGTTGCCCCTGTTCGTAAATGGTGCTGGCAAAGCTTCGTCCCAAATGTCCAATTCCATTAGGATGAGCTTGGGAGTGAATCCATGGTTTCATCTTAACCTCCTGCAGTGTTTAATACTTCTGTATGAAATTAGAAATTCCTAAAAAATAATTTGTCTTATTCACATGTAGAGGAAAGTAAAACTAGCATTGGTGTATGCTTTTATGTTGATGCCTCTGGCTTCACAAGTTTATTTTGAGTGAAAATGCTGATTCTGGGGGAAAAGAAAAAAAGAAAAAAAGAAAAGAAAGGTTCAAATAACTGGGGTACACATTTATTATTATTATTATTATTAGTAGTAGTAGTAGTAGTAGTAGTAGTAGTAGTAGTAGTAGTAGTATTGTAGCAAATAAAGTATGTTGAAGACAAGCAATGACTGCACAAATGGTAGAGCTGACTTATATTATTTCAACTTAATACTGACACCTAGTGCTGAACTCATATGGTTGCAAGAGGGAAGTGAAAATGATGTTTAATTCTGCTCTTTCCACCTGATGAACTAATTTGGAGGTGACGGGGAAACCATTGCAGTTATTTTCCAGTGGAAATGCTTAAGTTTGTATAATGCACACATTGTACAACTAGACAAGGGCTTATTAACTGCTGCCCTGGAGGTCGGATTCCAGCACAGTTTGGTGATTTCCTCATTTGTATTCCTCACTTTTACTTTGGATCAAAGTGTCTGCTAAATGAATAAATGTAAATATAAATGTGATTTCCTGAGTAAATACACTTGATAATGACTACAACAATGGCTTTTCACCCATTACAGCTGAGTAACCTTACTCTCTTGTAATAACAATTTTTATTGATTCTCATACACTTTTCAGAGTACAACAAGATATATCAATACAGAATCAACATTTTTTTTACCCCAATATCAGTTTACATATGATCAATTTACTTATGATTCATGTACATGTGATTTAATTACATATGATTCATTTTCATAAATCCATACAGAATCAAACTTTTAACCCCAGTAACATAC
>JAFFST010046947.1:116428-131028 GCA_022414735.1 Noturus placidus
GTATATATGTGTGTGTGTATATATGTATGTATATGTATATATATGTATTTTTTTTTTAACTTAATTTTTGAAATTCTTTTTTAGTCAATTTCAACAATATTTTAAATAAATATTTGTTTCGGCAAAAATGATTGTTTTGGGAGAAGATTTGTTAATTAGCTGATGTTTATTTTTATAGAATAATTTTTGATGAAGGTTACCAATAATTCAAGAGGGCACTGTATGTATCTATGTATATATATTTGCACAAAAAATGTAGACAAATTAGTTAAATCAAAACTGGGAAAGAGTAAAATGGGAATCTAACCGCATATTTTGGATTAAACTAAAAATAAAAACTAAAATAAATGAAATGTTAATGTCCGATACCATGTGAGACCATATTGTGACCATGTCGAGTTGCTCTGTGCCTCTTCTCACGTCGAGCTCTTATTATTTTGTTGCTCTGACGACATCATTTTCTATATCTTAAACGCTACACTTTGTCAGTCTTTTCAGATCTGGTAAGAACCCTTTACAGCCCAAATCCTTACATGGAATAATCTGGAGCACTCGGTTCTTCTTCATATTCGCCGGTAGATTGCCCGTTCTCATGTTTTCCTTCATAATGCGCATATTGGTCAGCTTCTGCAAACATGAAGAAGTGAAGCATTCATCTGTGAAACTGATAAATATAGACACATCACAAAATGCTTTGATGGACAATTTTCAAACCCAGACTTGATTCTGTTTTAGTCATTGTGTCATTGTGTTTCAGCAGTTGGTTTCAGTTCCTCTCCCAGAACAGAGGTATTGTACTTACCTTAAACTCTTCATCAAGCCCCAGGCGATCTTTTGGTGCACAGGTGTTGTGCAGTTTCTGCAGATGTTTCTCTAAAGAGGACACGTCCAACTCAGTGTCCCCATACAGGAAGTACTCCAACAGGGCCTGGTAGATGAACGAGTACTGCATCTGCACATACCCACACACACCACATAGTTTGAGGAACTGGGACGGGGAAATCCCTACATGTATAATTAGAATTACCAATAGAGATTTTCCAAGGCACCATCTTTTGTTTATTATAGCATTCAATTGAATGTTACAGAAAATGTTATCATGAAGGATAACATGCTGGATGATGGTCAATATTGTTTTCTTATGAAAGACAGTGACTAATATTCATCTAGGATTCCCATATCATTTGCTGCATTGTCACATATCATACAGTATTGTTTCTTATTCATGAATTTAATGGAAAACATACAGGTAAAACTCTATTACATATAATGTAACAGATGTAATATACATAGAGCTTCTAACTATAGCTGGTGTGTAAGCTCAGTCCCAGGTTTACGGTCATGACAGGAATTGATCAACTATAAATCACCATACACAAAATACATAAATGTGTGTACAATTAAAGTAAAATAAAATATGTATTTAATCATATGTAACACTTATACAGTATGTGTGTATATGAGTGGACATATTTGTGTAAAATGCAGCAATGAGGATATTAACTAGAAAATGAGATGATTTTAGACCAGTTTTAGCATTCGAAACCCTTAAGACCATCAAGTGCTGGATATTTCAAGCAAAACTTACAAAAGAGGTCATCAACCTTTTTGTTTTTACACATCAAAGATCTGGAAGACATTACCATTACACATGTGTCAGGCTCGCTATCTATCTATCTATCTATCTATCTATCTATTTATCTATCTATCCATCCATCCATCCATCCATCCATCCATCTATCTGTCTGTCTGTCTGTCTGTCTGTCTGTCTGTCTGTCTATGAATGATTTAAAAATAGAAGAAAAGAAAGGAAAAAACATTAACCATTAAAGTGAAAAACAAACATCATTTTTTAACATCAGCATTTATCTAAGTTTTATTACCTTAACACATTACTTTTAATTATTGTATTTTCCTTCTATATTTATATACATTTTATATTGTTTTAGACATTATGTTGTAATTATTTTATCCATCTGTCACTGCTATTATTTCATTATTTTTATTTGTATATTTAACTATTTTATTTTGTGTTTCCCCTTTATTTTACACCTTAAACACTTTAATGTGCTAAATAAATACTGTACAGTTTATTATTATTATTATTATTATTATTATTATTATTATTATTATTATTATGCTTTAAATATCTAATGTGTCATTGTTTTCAAATTTGTTTTTGTTTAAGCCAGTTTTTCACATTCATATTATACATTTTGTTTTTGTTTTCTACCCAGTTGTGGCTTTTGTTTCCAGCCAAGTACTTTATTATTTCATTTTTTTTTTTTTTAATAGTCGGGTAGTTATTGTCACTCAACTTGGCCAAGAGCTGTCTACTTGTATCTGTGTTAAACTGATAAAGCAGTTTGTACACACAGAGGTGTAAATAGACAAGAATCTGGTAGTTCTGAACAGCTAAGTGTACAGCACACACGAGCTGAATCTCTGAGGCTGAAACTAACACTTCTAGTTTAGTTAGTAGGCCATTTTGTACAGCCAAATGGGAGAACACGAGTAAAAGATGGCACACTCACATCTGTCTGTACAAGTTGTGAACGCTGGTCTCGGATTCTGGACACAAACCCAAATACGTCAATCTTTTGTTCTTCGTGCATCATGTCAATCATTGCGTCGATCACGATGAAGGTGCCTGTCCTTCCAACCCCAGCACTGAGAGAAAGCACACACACACACGGAAAAAAAACACACAAACAGATTTATGAGCTTTATGGGTTTTATAATGAATAAATGCACAAAATCACACTTCCTGTCTCCTGCAGTGCGGTTATGAATTCCCCCTCTCAGCTCACTGTCACACTGCTGCTCTCATGTTTTGTTTGGAGTTGATTCGTTGTGTATTTGTTTTGGTCCTGTCTCCACCCCTGTCCTGTTATTAGTTTGTTACCTAATGTGTTCTAAGTTCATCTTCATGTTCCATGTCTCATAGCAAATGTGCATGCCCATGCCTTAGTGTCCCTTGTTCCCTGTTTTTTTGTTTCTAGTCGTGCTTCTGGGTTTTGAATGCGTGTGTTCTCATTTAAGATTATGGACTGTTCTAATGTGTTCGTTGTTTTGCTACCTGTTCATTGAGACCTGTTGCCAAGCTGTTTCAGTGTCTACCCAGATATGTTTGCTTTTAGTTTGAGCAAACTCTAGTTTTTCGGTCTCATCAAAGTCGTTTGGTTTTTAGCAGTTGTTGTTGCCATGGTAAATTACACTACACGGCTAACCTGCTCCTAAGCAGGTTTTATTCTGGGTAAGAAATCGCAAACCCAGATTGGACCAATCAGCTGTGAGCAAAGTAATATAAATCTGATGCATCAAAGTTAATCCTTTAGTGTTTGTAGCGATGGCTTCACCGCTTGCAGAGAAATCTGTGGGGCTCCGAGAGCAAATAATAAGAAGCACACTTTGAACGGAAAGAACATTTAGGGACAAACACAATCCCCTGGCTTTTCCCGATGACCATTTGATATCGATTTTCGCCAGATTGCCGGCTTCTTGAGCATCAAATTATAAAATCTAACATGCCAAAGCCACGCTCTTACTGTACTGCAAACTGTATGTATTGCTGTGTGGTTCTTTGCGAGTGGTACACATTTGCATGTAGTGTTATAATTCCTGCTCTAATATATTTTCACAAATTGCTATTAATTTGATTTATATTTAATTAAAACAATTTAAATTGTTCTGCCAGCAATTTTATCACTATTGGCTGTTTGCTGCAAACATGCACACGCTGAGTAAACACTGATTCAGAGTTAAAACATGGGTTAACCGAGAAAGTTGATAACCAGCGTCATGAAACCTGTTAACCTTAATTAACCCGGTTGGATTTGTTTGGTTTTCTCAACTCAATACTTTCTCTGCAACTCTGAGTTCGTTCAACTCGCTTCGTGCTACAGGCCTCTGGCCACTCGATTTCCCCAAATAAACAACAAACTGATTTTACACACTTGTGTCCTTCAGAAACGTTACAAGTGTTTTTAGCAGTCAGATTTTAAATCAGATCTATCTGGATGTGATCCTGATACACACTATTTCAATTGTCATTAGCAATAGTTTCTTTTAGGTCAAGTTATTTCCTGTAACATGGTGGACATTGTGGTAATAGAATTGCATAGAGTAGCAGATTTTTAAAAAAGTATATTCATTGTACTGACTTGAACAGATATTTTATTCTAAAAATAAATGACAGATATAATAACAAGGTCAGGTTTCATTTTTTTTTTTTAAAGTATGCAATTTTGATATTTGTAATTTTCCAATCTAACAGTATACTAATATAGTTTTTAGACTGGTTAGTTGTTGATGTGTATTTTACTAATAAATATTGCTAAACATAAAAAAAAAACAATCAATACTAGAAAAATGCATATAAGGGAAATAAGAGAAATGAACTTGTCCTTGAAACACTCTTTGAGATGTAATGCAATTTCCTGATAGTCAGCTTAGTTAAGCAATGATACTTGGCAACGTGTTTCTCAGAACAGTTGATTCAAGATCACAGTTTATTTCACAGGATCAAATAAAATGTTTAGTGCAATTTTTATGGAAAGTTTCTTTTCCTTTTTGCTAAAATAGGCACGCACAGTGAACGTGTCATCAGTATAAACACACGAAATGATAAATCCTTTATACAAAATGCAACATTCACATCATCATTATAAAACTAGTGTTTGTTATACAGTGCTGTGAAAAAGTATTTGACCCCATCCTGATTTCTGTTTTCGGCTTTCACCTTGTCACACTTCCATGGATGCCATGTTTGCCCAGTGTCTTTCTGATAGTGGAGTCATGAACAGTGATCTTTACTAATGCCTGAAGAAAGGCCTGTTGGTCCTTTGATGTTGTCCTTGGCTCTTTTCTAACTTGCTGGCTTAGTTGTTGCTGTGCTCTTGGAGGAATTTTGGAATGTCGGCCACTTCTGGGAAGGTTCAATACTGTGCCGAGTTTTTCCATTTAGAAAGTGTTCTCACTGTAGTTCTTTGGAGTCCCAGAGCCTTTGAAATAGCTTTATAACCCTTCCCAGACTGATGTATTTAAATCACCTTCCTCCTCATCATTTCTGGATTTACTTTCATCTTTGCCATAGTGTGTTACTGATTAAGACTTTTGAATCAACTTCATGCTGTTGAAAAAGTTCTATTTAAGTGTTGATGTGATTGAACAGGGTTTGCAGCAACCGGGCCTGGTTGTGTCTAGTCCAGCTGAAACCTATTATGAATGCAGTTTCATATATTTGGGGAATTAGTAACTATGAGTGTAAATACATTTTCACACAGGCCCAGTTGGTATTGGTTAACTTTTTGGCTTCAACAAATGACTATCATTTAAAAGCCGTATTTTGTGTTTACTCGGGTTGACTTTGTTTTATCTTAGTTTTTCATGAATTTCTGAAACAATTTAGCATGAGACATACACAAAAACAGAAGAAATCAGCTGGTCTCAAGTTTTGACATCAACTATTAGTAAACAAATTAAATCTTCTAAATGATTGAATGGTGCTATTCTTCGGCACAGCAAGTGTGCGTATGTGTGTGTGCATGCGGGAGTGGGTGTAGGACTGTGGTCTGACTGTGTAGAATAGAGTAAAGATCATAGTGTCAGAGTTAGGACATACATACACTTGTGACTATGAAACATGACAAAACTAGATCATAGGTTGCCTGATCAAACTTTCAGACATTGACCTACATATTTCTGAGTTTTATTTCCTGAATAGCCAAGATTTCGCCTAATTCAAATGATATGGTAATCGCTTTGAATAATGCATCATTGTCTGCTAAAATAAATTATACATGCATGATGGATACCTTCCAAATGACACAGGGGGGTCCGCAAGGTCTTCTGTATAATGGTTATGCAAAAATTGGCCTTTTTCCAAGAGATTAACAGAAAGTGTCTACTTTCATAGTGAGTGTTAATGAGGCTGTTTGAGTACAATTCGAGGATAATAATAATAATAATAATAATAATAATAATAATAATAATAAAGTTACAGATTCCTTTCAATTCCAGGCATCCCTGATTCTTCTGTCAGCATATTCTTCCTATTAGCTATACTGTAGTATTTTGTAAAATAATATGATAAACTGAATATTACACCAAGGTGTTATGGAATTAAACACTGTCTCAGAGCAAGACGTACACTGTTAAATGGTAAGTGTGCAAACAATTACTGATTAAACAGCACACTACAACATAGGGTTTTTTTATGTTTAATTTCTTCACACACCAGAAGAATACAGAATTGTGACATCTTTCTGTTACATCATCTTATCTGTCCTTTTTCTATTTCAGTGGCACGAAATAAAAAGAAAGGACGGCTAGTAAAGGATGGCAGTTTGGTGGTTTGTTTTTAATAGCCTCTGAGTTGAGCTGTGCTGTTAATTATATCACACGTCTGTCTGCTGTGGCAAACTTGTCTTTAGTTATTAGAATGAGTTTACAAACCCGCTGTGTTTACTGTGTAGCCGAGATCATAACCTGATTCTGGAGATCTGAATAACTATATTATTCAAATCTGTCTAAGAAAATTAGTAGAAAGAGCAGAAGTTAAATTAGAATTGAGATTAAACCTGCCCAGAACGGGACATGTTCAGCAGCAGAGTTATGTCTATGTGTTGTTGCGTACCTGCAGTGCACCACGATGGGACCCGCAAATGATGGGTTGACCTGCTTGACTTTCTTGAGGAACTTGAGCATGCCTATAGGCGAGAAGGGCACTCCGAAGTCTGGCCAGCTCGTGAAGTGCAGCTGCGTGACTAGACGAGGGGTTTTAGAGCCATCACTAGCTTGCTGTGGGGAGAGAGAAAGAGATTTATTTTTTATGAAGCCCACAATAATGAATTCTTATAACCTAGTGAATCACAATTATCTCTGAAGAACTGTTTACAAGCTTCTCTGTAATTAAATTTAAATGCTCAGTAATTTGTCAGGTTTAATAATATAACGATTATCAGGAGAAAGCCCTGAGCATGGTTAATCCACAGCGGTGTTCAATTCTCAAATTTCAGTGGTCAGAAAGCTTTGATTAATTTTCTATAACAGCAGCACTGACAGTAGCATTGGCTGTAATTCAAATCTCAGGTTTATAATAACTCTTGTTCTAATACATTATCGTTTCTAATGTAGAGTAAAAACTTATATGTAGGTTCCACATGAATAGGTTTAAAAAAGCATGTGTAAGTCTTGATATGGTGAAGCTTTAAGACACTTATTTATCGGTGTCTGGTAAAGCTGTACCTACTGTATGTTTTCTGATGGGGCAGGCTTTGGCACACAGGACTTTGTGTTTTATGGTTTCTCAGTTACATGATAAGCTGTATGTTTTTGTTTGTTTGTTGTTTTTTCGTCTAATCAACTAAAAGGAAATGCTATTGGGTGATAAGCAGAACTAACTTGCTTTGCAGACATTCTACAGCACTAAAAGTACTGTAACTGCCATTCTGTAATAAGTGTTGGCACATTGATGTGGTATCAGAGAAATAAAACCCTTTTGGGATGTGCTGTTATAGGAAAATACACACAACAGTGTAATTTTAACTATTTCTTATTTTCCTATTACTGTACACCCTGTCTTACTGTTTCGTTCCTTAATATTTTACATAGCATAATATACAATATCATAATAATATAATGATAGCACTGCATTTGAAAATATTCAATAACACGTTGTTGCTTTTGCCATTACACACAGACTTACATATTGCACACAGAATTTGCGTATCGTGTAGTCGACCAGAACGGTGATGTCCTCCACAGCGACTCGCACATTCCCGTACGTCCAGCACCCTTTGTCAGGCCAGTACTGGTAACACTTGTCCTAGATTGAAGAACAAATTGAACAGATTTGTACACAAAACTGCAGATACAGTGGGGGGAATAAGTAATCAACACTTCAGTAAATATGTATATCTTCAATGAGGCTATTCACATGAAATTTTCACAAGACATCAGTATTAACTCAAGAAATCCTGAAGTATAAAGAATTCACAACATTAATTCCACAAATAAAGTCAATAAGTAAAGTTCATAAATAAAGTTATGTGTAATAAAGTGGAGCCATAAGGGAGCCGGGGGTTTTGAGGTGACTTCTCAGCCTCACTGTTATTTGACTAACTTAATCAATACTGCCCGTCAGTGAGAATTAGTCAGCATGAGCTTGATGGATAATACACACATAATGACACTCCACTGAATAATTATGATAACACCAGAGTGGAGCTTCTTAGGTATTATTTAATTATCAATTCAGCCCCCAGACCAAAGCTGATTTTACTCTCCTGTCCATGCTTGCTTAGAGAGAGAGAGAGAGAGAGAGAGAGAGAGAACAACTGTACACAGCTGAAACATGTCTACATATCACCATAGTTACTAAAAGGAGTAGCAAGCTAATGCAGAACATTTTGTCTGATCCTCCATCTCCTTGCATCTGTTCTCTTCTGCATCAGATCTCTTGGAGACACTGCAGTTGGATAAGGAAAAACGCCTGGTAGTTGTTTCAAGCCTCAAAGATTTTTAGTTCAAGGCCCAGTAGAGATCATAGAATTTTTTGCAGAGCGCCTCATTCTTCTTTTCACTAAAGATAGTTCTTCTTATTGTTTCTTCTGATCTAATTACGTTTTGTGTTTGATGTTTTTACCCAAACTAATTCAGAAAGGCAAATCAAACGCAAAATGTACTGAACTTAAGGTGCTTAAATGTTTGCAAAGTACTGTCTGTCTCTGAATGTTGAAGTGAAGTCTGTACTGGTTATGCTTGAGTTGTTCGGGTGGAATCCAGACATGTGAAGACCTGTACGTTATTTATGAAATGTATTACCTCTTTCCTCTCTTTCAGGTTGGTCAGCATGACAATTGTAGCTGATTTCTGCTCCCATATCATTCTCCAAAAATCAGCAACAGTTTCATGTTTTGGTCCTGACACACACACGCGCACACACACGCACAGAAACACACACACACACACACACACACACACACACACACACACACACACACACACACACAAACAACACCAAATCTCATTCGCTGAAAACATTGAGAAATCATAAACAGCAGATCTCAGAAAAGGTGCCTAATAATTTAAATTCCATTCTACAAAAGAATCAAGAGAATGTGTTGATTAATTTTCTATTACAGCAGCTCTGGCAATGGTTTTATCTGCAATGTTAATATTAATGCAGTGCTTATTCTACATTAGAATATGTTATCGTTTCTATAGTAACAACTTATACACAGAATTGAATAACAGACACTCCACATTATCAGATTTTGAAAATGTGTAATTCAGTAGTATTTTTTTTTGTCTGTTTTTTTTTTTTTTTTTTTTTTTTTTTTTTGGTAATGAGACATTTATTTAACATTTATAGAGGAAGTCTTCAGTGGGAAGGGAGCACTGTGTAACAAACAGAATTAAAGCTGTAACTTTTAAAGATATCTAATATTTAAGATGTTGCACTTTGGTTTCTCAGTAACCTGATAAGCTGCCTTTTGTGACTTATTTACTTCGAGAGAGAGGAAAAAAAAACAGAACCCAGAGAAGGAATGTCTATTTAGACATGTTATAAGTGATAACAGGAACTAACTCATTTAATGGATGTTCCACAACTTTAAATGCAACTGTAAATGAATAAAAAATATGACCTTTCATACTTTAATACATTTACATTTACATTTAATCACTTAGCAGACGCTTTTATCCAAAGCGACTTACAAATAATAAATGCAATAATAAATACAAATAGTGTGTGTTGACAAACTGCCGTGGTGTAAGAGAAATACATTCTTAAAGATTATTTATCTATAACAGTATGTCCTGTTCTGTTTCATTCCTTATATACAATATGCTCACCTTGTGCTGCGATGAATTTGTTTTTATCTTTGTAGCCCTGTGAGACAAAAAACAGACTTTAATCGAAGACATTACCATGTGTGAAAATAAATGGTGGTGTTAATGTGTTACACTTTACATACAAGCATCACATTAAATATAAGATTAAAACATGACAGACAGGATACTTACATCTATATAAGAAGCGTTTATATAATCTGAGTGTGGAATGCCGTCTATATGTGTCAGCACCACTCGGGAATGATCATCTGATTAGCAAAAACAGAGAGTGTATATTGTTTAGCTGAACCAGGATTATATTTACCTGTAATAACAAGATATGTATTTTTTTCTGCTGCATTCGAGACAAATAAGTGACTGACTCAGCTTCTGCTCCTAACATGTCTGAAATAAACCATAAAATTTTTAAACCCATAAACACTAAATACCTCAAAAGTGAAAAACTGCTCATCATGTGGTGTTTCCAAACCACAGACAGTGCTGCAGGCTACCATTTATGCTCTTAAAGCAATATTTCAGCGTTAGCTATTGACGCTAACTAGCAAGGGACTCGTATAGCTGCGTGTCTAAATAGTCATTTACACCCCAAACATCGTGGATTTTTTCTTATCTCAGATACGTTTTCACATCGTTTCTGAAACATTCAGTCACACCGTTGTACAGAGAATACCCAAAGTTTAAAAGTGAAATTATCATTCAGATGTCATTTAAACAATAATTTGTTGATATATCAAGATTTTTTAAAATATAGTTTTATTCTGCTATATAATGCAATACTATGAATAGTAGTACTGACTGAAGTGAATGTGTTTATTAGTGAAGTTTGAACAATGATAACTGGCAGCTCTAAATGTCTCTTGCTCATGTGCAACCTTAACACATCGAAAGTGTTGGTTTGTTGACAACCTAATGCTCCTACAGCACATCTACAATGCGTCTAATATACAAATGGCCTTCTGAAAACCTTAATTATTCCTATAAAGGTGATTAACTATGATTAGTGCAAGGTATTACCAGGAAGACTTGCTCTACACATTAATTAAAGTAAAGCATTTTAGGGCATCTGCAGTTAACAGAAATTCAAATTGAATACTTTTTAATAGCATATTCAAGACATTTCCAAACACAATGTAAGACCTACACATCACTTCAATCAAGCTACACGATCATCTATAATGGACTGTGTTCAAGCATATACATCCATTTCTGGGTTTAAGTAAACTATAGCAGGGTAAACTTCTAGAGAGGGATATGGGAGACCAGAGCAATATCCTTTTTGCATTACCATTTGCTCCGACAGTGAAAGAAAATAAAAATCCAGTATTTCCTTTCCATGACTTTCCAAAAGAGGAAAAAAAATAGAGAGAGACTAATTACTTCAGGCAGAAGAGAAAAAGATGTCAAATTTACCATTACTCCCTCAGCAGCTGAATTAGACATCCCTTCACAGCCATGTAACGTAACAAGTAGTGTTATGAATATACATAAATTTTTGTAAAGAAGTATACATTATACAGTGGAGGAAAAAAGTATTTGAACCCCTGCTGATTTTGTACGTTTGCCCACTAACAAAGAAATGATCAGTCAATATTTTTAATGGTAGGTTTATTTGAACAGTGAGAGACAGAATAACAACAAAAAAATCCAGAAAAACGCATGTCAAAAATGTTATAAATTGATTTGGATTTTAATGAGGGAAATAAGTATTTGACCCCTCTGCAAAACATGACTTAGTACTTGGTACTGACTTAGTAATTACTTTTCATTTTCAATGCCCTGGCTGAGAGAAGGACGTTCTTACCCAAAATTTGACGGTGCATGTCCCCGTCCATCATCCCTTTGCTGCGGTGAAGTTGTGCTCTAGCCTTAGCAGAAAAACACTCCTGAAAGCATAATGTTTCCACCTCCATGTTTGACGGTGGGGATGATGTTCTTGGGGTCATAGGCAGCATTCCTCCTCCTCCAAACACGGCGAGTTGAGTTGATGCCATAGAGCTCCATTTTGGTCTCATCTGACCACAACACTTTCACCCAGTTGTCCTCTGAATCATTCAGATGTTCATTGGCAAACTTCAGACGGGCATGTATATATGCTTTCTTGAGCAGGGGCGCTGCAGGATTTCAGTCCTTCATGATGTAGTGTGTTACCAATTGTTTTCTTGGTGACTACAGTATGATCCCAGCTGCCTTGAGATCATTGACAAGATCCTTCCGTGTAGTTCTGGGCTGATTCCTCACTGTTCTCATGATCATTGCAAATCCACGAAGTGAGATTTTGCATGAAGCCCCAGGCCGAGTGAGATTGACAGTTATTTTGTGTTTCTTCCATTTGCGAATAATCGCACCAACTGTTCTCACCAAGCTGCTTGGTAATGGTCTTGTAGGCCCTTCCAGCCTTGTGTAGGTCTACAACCTTGTCCCTGACATCCATGGAGAGCTCTTTGGTCTTGGCCATGGTGGCGAGTTTGGAATCTGATTGATTGATTGCTTCTGTGGACAGGTGTCTTTTATACAGGTAACAAGCTGAGATTAGGAGCACTCCCTTTAAGAGTGTGATCCTAATCTCTGCTCGTTACCTGTATAAAAGACACCTGGGAGCCAGAAATCTTTCTGATTGAAAGGGGGTTAAATACTTATTTCCCTCATTAAAATGCAAATCAATTTATAACATTTTTGACATGTGTTTTTCTGATTTTTTTTTGTTGTTATTTTGTCTCTCACTGCTTGTGGGTCACTGCATACAATGGCAGTGTTGCATGCCTACCAAGCTGACCTGCTGAGTGAGCTCAATACTGGGGAGAGAATTGGGCCCGAGGCACAGATGTATCTCTCAGGGCAACCAAACAAACGGCCAGTCAAATCAGTCGTTCAGTGGGTAGCCTGGTTGTGGCTGAGGGGTTGGTTTTGGCACCTATGGCTCAATCTCTCCGGGATGGGGGACAAAAATAAAGTCTCCTTGCTGAACACCCCCGTTAAACCTTCCGACCTGTTTGGCGGCGCGGTTAATGTCATCGCCAACAGATTTCATGAGGCAAAACAGCAAACGGTGGCGTTCAGCCAATTCGAGTACGGCCAGGCCTCCATGAGTGGAGTCCGGGCCGGCTCTAGTGCAAGGGAGGCGCAGAACACGAGTATGGCGGCCCGCCTCCCCCCGCAGACAGCCAGGGGGACCGGGCGGTCACATCCACAGCCTGCTACATGGCCTGATCTAAGCATGATCATAAAAGCAAATCAGGCAAGGAAGGAATGGTCCTGATGGGCCACGAAGGAATGTATCAGGGGACATGAGGTTGTTAGGGCAGATAGCCCCCAGTGCTACTGTAGGGCCTGCCCTGGCCAAGGCCATCCCACATTTTCAGCCTTCTCTGGTCAGTAAGCTGTCACAGGGCAACAGAAATATGATGCTTTCCCTCCAAAGAAATGTGGGAAAGCTAACATCACTGAAAGACCATTTGGCAGCGTGGAAACTACTGCCAAATGTGTCTCCATGGGTTCTGTCTACCATAGAAAAGGGTTACCGGGTCCAGTTCAGAGCTTGACCCCCCGGTTTAAAAGTTGTGCTCACCACAGTTGTCATCAGAGAGCAGAGCCCAATGTTAGAGAAGGAAGTAAGTTCCCTTTTGGACAAAGGGGTCATAGAACATGTACCTTGTTCCCTAATGGAGGGAGGTTTTTACAGCCATTATTTCCTGGTCCGCAAAAAAGATGGGAGTATGCGGCCAATATTAGATCTGTGTCATCTGAACTGTACTCTTTGAATATATAGGTTCAAAATACTGACGCTCAAAGTTATCGTGCCACAGATTCAGTCCGAGGATTGGTTTGTGATGATAGATCTGAAAGATGCATATTCCCACATAGGAATATCGCCCAGTCACAGGAAGTTCCAAAGGTTTGCGTTTGGAGACAACACATACCAATTTCTGGTTCTTCCCTTTGGGCTAGCTTTATCCCCTCGCACCTTCACAAAGTGCATGGATGCTGCTCTGGGTCCCTTGCGACTCCAGGGCATTCGTGTACTAAACTACGTGGGTGACTGGTTAATTCTAGCACCATCCAGGGAACAGGTGGTTCAACATCGAGATGTTGTTCTCGCCCACATGAGGAGTTTTGGGCTCAGGTTGAACCTCAAGAAAAGTACGCTTTCTCCAGCGCAGAGGACAACTTTTCTAGGGGTTACATGGGATTCTACTACAATGAGGGCGTTTATATCCAACACATGTAGGATCAATCCTATCAACTTTGAGCAAGATAAAGCTAGGTCTGGGCATCCCCTCCAGTCTCTATGAGAGACTTTTGGGCCTTATGACAGCAGCAGCCAATGTCATACCATTTGGCCTATTGCACATGAGACCATTTCATCTGAGGATGAAACCTCTGAGAGTAATCAGTGTCACACTTCGATGTCTACGTGCTCTGAGTATTTGGAAGTGCACGCAGTTTCTAGCCTCGGATCACACTCTAGGGGTGTCTACTTACCGCAAGACGGTAATGACAGATGCATCACCCACGTGCTGGGGTCCAGTCTTCTGATTTATATTTTTGTATTGATTCTCACGCACTTTTCAGAGTACAACAAAATATATAAATACAGAATCACCATTTTTTTTTACATCAATAACAACCCCTCCCACCCCACCCAGGAATGTTTACATATGATTCATTTACTTATGATTCATGCGCATGTAATTCAAATACATATGTTTTTTTTTTTTCATAAATCCATACAGAATCAAAAAAAA
>JAFFST010046947.1:198142-215642 GCA_022414735.1 Noturus placidus
TATATATATATATATATATATATTATATATATATTATATATATATTATATATATAATAATATATATAATAATATAATTTCAGCAGAAGAAGACATTTTAAGTCCATCAGGACCACATTATGACCATCAGTAAGGTTGATCTTTCTACACGTGCTCGCTAAGATCTAAAATGCAAGCTTTAACTTTCCAAATCTGAAGTTGTGCCTAAATTAGATATGTTGTCATTTTTAAATAATTAACAATGCAGTCATTTTAAAATATATGTGCAAGAACACAATAACACCAATGAATAGCAAAGACAAATCCATTTTATCCCTACTTCTCTACAAAAACATCTAGAGTTACGCTACTTTCTATTCTGGCAGTCGTTTCCCTATACTGAGGTTTTGAGTTAGCTCTATTCTGTCAGTGAGTAAATAAAACCTGCATATTGATTGACCATGTTCACCTCTATTGCATAATCCTGGATGATGACTAGCTAACAAATGCAAAATATAAAATAATACAAAGAGAATAAAATATACCTTTGTAATTAAGTTTTTCGACCAAAATGAACGTTATAATACTAAGGTCATGAAATAATA
Source organism: Noturus placidus (assembly GCA_022414735.1). Lineage (NCBI taxonomy): Eukaryota > Metazoa > Chordata > Actinopteri > Siluriformes > Ictaluridae > Noturus > Noturus placidus. Next base: position 198,726 of record JAFFST010046947.1, read on the forward strand.
AAATAACAGCAACAGTAATAGTATCACTGTAGTTAAAGTTATCTCAATTATGGGAACCTGTAAAAGCTATGCCAAGAGCTCCGCCCCTTCCACCATGTTTCCACTTTGCCCCAACCACCATGGAATCTGCGAAGAGGCTAATTAGATGCAAATGAAAAGTACTTAAAAAAAACCTCCTTCATCTTGTGGGAATGAGCTCTGGCAGTGGGGCGCCAGGGCACTGAAAATATACACACCCCCCCCCCCCCCAAAACCACACACCATCCCCTTAAACTATGAAGACAACACGCAATTAGAACTCCTCTCGTGTGGCCTCATTTGCGCTCATCTAAATCATGTTGAATGCAGTCCCCCATACTGTTTAACACGTGAAAGTGAGTGGGGAAACAAAGACATACAGACCCTGCAATGACACCCTCCGCCACCCCCTTTTCAGGAAATGTCTACTATACTGCACCATTTTCCGGAGAAGAGGGGAAAAGCGTCTGCAAGCTTTTGACACAAGGCTTCCAGTCTGGAAGGTCGAGTGCCTGCTTGCCAGCCTGAAGCAAATTACACAAGAGCTAAAAAGGATTGAATTGGAACATTGATAACAAGTGACCCTGTGCAGAAGGCTTAATTTGCATGTTTGGGATAAGAGAGGCTTGCTCTGGTTAACTGAGTGACTAACAGACCTGCTGTAAAGGCTCAGATGCTGAGTGTTACAGCACAGGAGGGAGCTAAGCAAACACAGCGAGCAGTTCTCCACGCTCACTCCTCCTCCAGACAGGAAACACAGTGGATTCAGGGGATGCTTTATCTTATCCAGATGTAGGAATATAATTCAATGACCCTATCTGTATCTGTGTAGTGATCTAAATATCCATATCTCTATCTATATTCATATATAAACCATAAATGTAGCCTAAATCAGAAAGGTTTGTTTTGGGGCTTATAAATGGTCCTTGCTTCTTCGACCCCAGAAACACACTGGAAAAATCCCAGAAGAAGTAATGCCATCGTTGTCAGTATGGTCTGTTAATTCTGTCTATGACACTTCATCAGACTCAGCTATCTCACATACGTTCCTAAATTGGTTGCAATTGTTTCTGGGGTTGATTTTTATTTTATTTTTTTACTTACCAACAGTATTTTTAGTAGTGTCTATTCCGTAAATTATAAACAAAATGGATGAAGCTGGAGCTAGCACCATATATACTCAAGTTAATAGCATGTGGTCTTTGTTTTACCCACAGGATTCTTATTTGGTGCATACATTACATACAAGAAAAAACCTCCCACATCTCTAGCCTCAATCACATTTTGTGACCCTGTAAAAAAAAACTGTTTGCTCCATACTCCATACATATAGTTTCTCATCTTGTGAGTGACAGAGAGCCACATTCCTTAACCAACACAGTTTCTGATGTTTCTAAACTGATAGTGACAATTATGAACCGTGAAGGTTCACTGCAGCTTTCCTTCGCCTACCGGAACATGCCTAACATGCTTCACGTGAGTGGGTTTGGGGTGTGTCCATTGTTCAGGAAGTGAGATTTTATCCTTTGTCTTTCCTTCCTGCTTGTACCTTTTGATGAAGACAATAATGTAAATATTTTATACATTTCACTCTTGGACAATAAGAATAAGACATATAACTTGAATACAAATCTAACCCATAAAATGAAAAAATACTTAAATAAAATACTTAATAGACTTCATAGACTGATTATACCTTGTCTGTAAAACCTATATTCATATTATCTCAAGAGACTTATTTACAATACTCTATTCATCCTATGTCGTTTCAACCCTGAAATTATCCTGTTTTGTTATTTTACAGAAAGCAGTAAAATTTTAACCTGGAGTTGGGGGGGGGGTACATTTTTATTACCTTAGCCATCTTCCTTATTAAACATCTACAGATGTTTTTTCTTGTCGCTGTAGCCTCTGATGTATTCCTTTCTTATCTAGATCTACAAGTCCTTTTATAAAAGTGTTCAGTTTAAAACTGAATTGAGAGAACATACAATGTGTCATACATACATATTTTGAGAATATCGCAATAAGAAAAATGGAGAAATCAGTGAGCATTAGTCATATTTCCAGTCGTATAGTGTGATGGGATGAAATGTCCTTTGAGGCCAGCCTTTTCCTGACATTTCATTTGTTTTCTGATAAGTGATAATGTGCCATCAGGGATCCTCAGACCATTACTCACCAGTCACCATAAAGTAGTGACCTTTTAATGTCAGCAGTTCCTTATAAGGAATGTAATGGCCAGATGGTTTATAATGTAAGGCGAGAATTTTAACTATGCCAAGTTATGTTACATTATTAGTCTAGAATTATAACTGTCATGTTATGCTATGTTATGTTATCTTGAATGTTTACATTTGGTTAGCTACTGAAGCCTTACAGCTTCACACTCCAGATTTTAACTTAACTGATATTGTGTAGGTCCCTTTGTGCGGCCAAAACAGCTCTGACCCATCAAGGCATGGACTCCACAAGACCTCTGGAGGTGCTTTTGTATCTGGCACCAAGACATTACCAGCAAATTGTTTAAGTTCTGTAAGTTGCTAGATGGGCCTCCACTTGTTTGTCCAACACATCCCACAGATCGGATTGAGAGCTGGGTAATATGGACCTTTGTTACCCAGACTGAGATCTGGGTAATATAGGTAACCCTAAGTCAACACCTTGGACCACTTTTGGTAGGTACTACCCAGTGGAAACCAGGAAAACTAGTCATCTAACCATCACAATTTGACCCTTGTCACTCAGATCCTTACGCTTGCCCATTTTTCCTGCTTCCAAGACATCAACTTTGAGAACTGACTGTTCACTATCTGACTAGTATATCCCACCACTTGTCAGGTGCCATTGTAATAAGATAATCAATGTTAATCACATCACCTGTCGTAGTTTTAATATTATTAATATTATTAATTAATAATACTGATTGCTGTAACTGACAAATTATATACTTGTCTAATGTCAGCTACAGTGGTGTGAAAAAGTGTTTGCCCCCGTCCTCATTTCCTGTTCCTTTGCATGTTTGTCACACTTAAGTGTTTCGGAACATCAAACCAATTTAAACAATAGTCAAGGACAACACAAGTAAACACAAAATGCAATTTGTAAATGAAGGTGTTTATTATTAAAGGTGAAAAAAAATCCAACCAGTTATTAGGTTTAGGGGGCAATCACTTTTTCACACAGGGCATGATGGTTGGATTTTTTTTCACCTTTAATAATAAACACCTTCATTTACAAATTGCATTTTGTGTTTACTTGTGTTGTCCTTGACTATTGTTTAAATTGGTTTGATGTTCCGAAACACTTAAGTGTGACAAACATGCAAAGGAACAGGAAATGAGGAAGGGGGCAAACACTTTTTCACACCACTGTAAGTCGAACATACCATGGTATACTGATACACTGATTTTACTTCATATTAATGAAACTTTCCCTGTTTAACGTCATGGTATTGATTTCTCGCCGTCAGCACATCTTTTAAGCAGGAAAATCGAGAGTAGATGAGAGATTACTTATATAGCATGGGGGAAGGGGGTGGGCTTCAATGGTGTCACTTTATATCAGAGAGTTCAAAATACCTATGCAACTCTCAAACGTTCTGCAATCTAGATTCACATGTCAATGGGCTTATCTGCCATTTTTATTGAGGGAAAAAATAAGACTTCTGGTTCTGCATATATTTTTAAATGATGAATGGCATCCACGTACTGCTGTGTTAAAAAGCAGTGCTCCGACACACAATGTGTAAAGTTTGGCAGGTCTGCATTTGTTAGGATTTAGTCATCAGAGGTAGGTTTTCAGTTACATATGCTCTCACTTGTGTATTTATCTCTTTTTTTTAATTAGATATCTGCTCACCGGCATTCATTTGTCTTTTTTTCCAGCACCAGATGTGCAGAGCAAAACAAAGATGCTGAAAGAACAGGCTTTTTAGACTAGATGTCCACCTCCTCCTTCCTACAGTGAAGAAAAACAGATGGAAGACTGAACCCAGATCATTACTGTGATTGTGATATTTCTCCGGTATCTTACGGCTACTTCTACTCGTCCAGGGAAACAGGGTCAGGTCGAGAGACTCAATGGTGTGCAGTAATTTCATCTGAAGCATTGCATCCGTACTACCAATAAGAGGAGAGAAAGGAATATGTCGGCTATTCAGAAACATCCATCCATCCATCCATCCATCTTCAACCGCTTACTCCTTTTTAGGGTCACGGGGAACCTGGAGCCTATCCCAGGAGGCATCGGGCACAAGGCGGGGTACACCCTGGACAGGGCGCCAGTCCATCGCAGGGCACAATCACATACACACTCACACACCCATTCATACACTACGGACACTTTAGACACGCCAATCAGCCTACCATGCCTGTCTTTGGACTGGGGGAGGAAACCAGAGTACCTGGAGGAAACCCCCGACGCACGGGGAGAACATGCAAACTCCGCACACACATGGCCCCGGTGGGGCTCGAACCCTGGACCCTGGAGGTGTGAGGCGAACGTGCTAACCACTAAGCCACCGTGCGCCCCTCTATTCAGAAACATGCAGAATTTAATTCAAAGGTTTGACCAGTGTAAATATGAATGAAGTGTTTCCAAAGGTCAGCATCCATCCTGGAATATGGAAGACTATGAAAGAACAGTCCCTTTTCACAAGCTTCAGAGTTTTAAAAAGAAAAGAAGAAAATGTACCAGGTTTGGATGATGTGTATACTTATTTCCACACATTCCATGACCATTTTTGCCATTTCGACGCCTGAAAGCAATTTGATGCTATCGTTCCAAATGCTGCAAAATCTTTGTTCAGATGTCGTAAAGCAAGGGAAAGCAATTCTCCTGGAGCACTGTGCTGTTGAAAGATTTAGTTCTTCTTCTATCTCACACACCTGTATCTGATCGAACTTCCTCAGAATCTTAATATGATGAAGGACACAGGACTGTGCAGGAGTGGCATAAATGTTCATGCCTTATGACACAATAGAATGAGGACAGATTCATTTAAGAATGGATTCTGAAATTATGGTTGCTGTATCCCAAGTGATTTGAGATTGGAGGGTGTATTCCCACCTTGCTCTCAGGGTTCCTGGGATATGCTCCAGATCCACCACGACCCTGACCAAGAAAGAGCGAGTGAGTCAAGTAAGTAAATCAGTGTCATAGGAACTGCAGTGGAATTTAAATTATCAGCCAGTACATAGGAAAGGATGCACTACAAGCTGCTAAACTGTGCAGACCTGATACAGTTGAAGTTGTAAGAAAACATATGAATGCTCACCCCGTCCCTGACTTCATAACTTCCCATGAAAATTGATAAATAAATTGTGACTTATAAATCTGCATACATGAAACTATGACCATTATGATGCCTCATGTTTACTCTTATTTGTTTTTGTTTTTTTACTCGGTCTGTCATGGAATCAGGCAGGTATTAGATCCTCCAGGATTTTTGTTCCTCTTCTGTAACAATTCTCCACGATTCCTGGCTTTAAGTATCAAAAGTACTCAGAGCAGATCTGAACAGACTTAAGGCAAACATGTCTGTTGTTCCAGCCTCCAGAAAAGCCTGTTACTCTTCACAATAACAGAGCATCTTGACACTTATTTTTATCATAACTCATCCCTCACACATACACTTCTCACTCCATTTTTTTTTTTTTTTACAAACTGCAGCAAGAGTATAACTGTTCATACCTTTTTAATACAAGTTTGTTCTTCTTATGAATTTAAGATCATAAACTGTGATGCTTTACTACACCATTTTTGTACAATTCACAGTGAAGGTGAAACAATATGAAATATTTGTTGCGGCCAACATCCCACCCAATCTTACAAACAATTATCTGATTCAGTCCAACACACAATAGAAATAAGCACAAAAGGTCACAGCATACCAATCAGTATCAGATTATATATTCTCATTTTTAAAATAAGATTACAGTAAATCTCATATAAGACTGCAATAGCATTGCAACTATATACCAGGTATCAATATCAAAGCAAATACTGGCCTGGAATGCTGGATCAGTGTCAGGATGACAAATGATCTAATCCAATGTTGTTTTTATAATGTGGACATGTGGCGCGACCTGACACAACACAGATCATACATGTGAACAGAGAAAACATTAATGCCCTGATTTTATGCAAACCTGGCAACAATATTGATATTATTAAGGCACTGAAATGGAGTAAAAGTGAGGACTGTGAATTCCAAGCAAATTTGATTATATTTAATTTTGATTAAGGGCAGTGGTTAGCATCACTGGGAATAAATGTGCATGACAGGGGTATGCTATTCACTATATTGTGCACTAGTTAGGCAGTTTTTTCATTTAAAAATAATGTATCAAAGCATCCACCTGGTGTACCAGTATAATGTGGTGCTGGAATGAGTCCTAAGACCTGGAAATGGGTTAGCATTTTAGCACTTCCGGTTCCATCGTCCCATTGAAAGAGTTGTCGGAGGCTTAGTGGTGGTGACGGTGAAGTCATGCGAAAGTGATGGAGTTTGTTTAAAGCCTAACTTTAGCTTTTTACTTCTGCCAATTGGACATCGGCTTAGAAAATCATAAAAGCTGTGTTCATTTGTGAAGATTATCTTGATGAACAAAACGTGTAAGAATTATAACCTTTTGTTGATTACAGAGCTTATTTTCTGCAATAATCTAAAAGCCAATGGAAAAACCCTGTTGGATTTATGTCGAGGGAACCAAGGTGATGATAACTTCTTCCGGGTTGGCCTTCAAAAATACATCATATCTTCAGTACTTTACACACCAAATTGGTTAGTACCTAAATAATGCAACTCACTAAATACAGGACACACATAATGCCCATAATGCACTTTTGCAGGAAATAAGGATATTGCAGGAAATATTTCAGTCATGGGCTAGGACCAGGTTGGGAGCCACCCTGTTAAAGAACCGATTATAATAGATTTTAGGTTTAGACTTTTTTGTCTTACACTAAGAAGCAGGATGTCACCCATTTTCTATACATTTGCATGCAGACTGATGGTAGACAATTTTAGCCCTTGCTGACAAATTCAGGGTTCGTATCTTGTTATCTTGTTTCCTGTTAGTCAACTCTCAATAGTCAATCGTCTATTTCAAGTTAAGAACTTAGGAGTAGCAATGGAGTGTTGATGGTTATTCTTATATATTTTGTATTTTTTTATCTCTGTTTTAGTTTCAGGAAGTCTTTCAGGAAGACTTGTATAACATGATCCCATATGAAACATATGAGAGAGTGAGAAAGAATGGCCCGCAAATGACTACAACAAAGCTTCCAGCTCAGATGATGAGGGAATTCACTGTATCCAGGGAATGTATTCTTTATTTCCTGTTTATCCGTAATTTCACTCCAGGTCCCAACCAGGACTGAGGTGGAAATGAGATACGACACACAGAGAGAGAGAGAGAGAGAGAGAGAGAGAGAGAGAGAAAGAGAGAGAGAGAGAGAGAGAGAGAGCAAGAGAGACTACTTCCACAAAATCATGTAAATCATATACAGACTGCACTTGTCTGTGTGTGTGTGTTTGAGAATCCTCTAGCCTAAGCTGTGTGAGCATAAATCTGCTATGAAATGAAGATATGAGTGGGAGCACCCATGGAAGGACAATCCCATCATAAACTGCACATGACTGACATTTTCTCTCTCTCTCTCTCTCTCTCTCTCTCTCTCTCTCTCTCTCTCTCTCTCTATCTCTCTCTCTCTCTAATGGCAGCAGTGATTGCAACGGCATCTCAGCAGTGGGGATTCACAATTCATCTGTCAAATCAGCAAAAATTCCAACAACTCTTTGGTACTTAATGCATATATTTTATGCTCAAGATAAATGGGATGGCCAGGCTCAGTGTAATATAGCAAAGAAGGAATGCTGAAAAGGCACTACAGATACCTATGGATTTGCTAATGGAGCATGTGCACACGTGCATATCGCTGATGCAGTAAAACATAAATAAATAAATAAAACTAACCAGAAGCCATTGTCCAGTTTTAAATAGCATTAAAATGTCCCAAGTATAGTTCTAATATTGTAGGAGAGGACAAGCCTATTTTTGTATAATGCAAGAGTTGGAAATGAGATGTATTTAGGGATTATTCATTGGACAACACCATGAAGCTCATCCATCTGTACCAATACAACTGAAAGCTTAGCTGTTTCTTCTTTCTTTCCATCCTTTCCCTGCCTTTCTCCATATTCTGTACAAAGACTACTTCATAACTTGTAAATATTAGAAATAAGACACAGTGTGGACACACAGCACAGTGAACCATGATGTATTGCGAAACAACCTATACTGGATGTGAAGTAGAAGTGAAGAAATGAATTTTCACTGACGTGCGAAATGCAAAGTCAGAAAGAGGGAAAAAAAAAAACACTGAGAAGAAATGTGTTAACATAATGCAGAGGCTGTAAATGCCCACTGAATGGAGCGTAGCAAAGTGGAAAATAGTCATAAGAAACCGTAAATCAGCAGTGGCAGTTCCCTTGATGTTTCACACGGCTGAAAATTGTGTTAGAGGGTTGCAAGGGGACAGCTGGAGGGCTTCAAAATAGGAAAGAAATATGGGCACTGTTATGTTTCCTGACATCGGCAAATCATAAAAGATCGGGGAAAGCAAAAAGCATTGCAGAATTATACTGTAGATTTGTCAAATTTGAACAGATTCATTCATTCCCAGCAGTAAGAAAAAAAAGAGATTTATGGAGAGTTAGATAGATTAGAGTTTGAATAGACCTATTGTATATTTATATAAATGATTCGCTTTTATTATTATAAAAGCAAGATGCTCCATGATGTGTAATATCTGATGGCAGGAAAAACCGCTCTATGTGCATGTCCTGACTCATTACATGGATTTGGAGCAAATAGAGCAGAGGACAGGAGGATAGAAGAACATAAGAAGGTTTATGTAATGAAATGTTTCTTTAACATGTATGGAAGGAGTCTCCAGTGTCAGTGCTTTGTATTGGTCAGTAGGCTTTTCACCATGGAACGTCTTCAGGACCGAGAGCTTTCTACTTTCTGGTTTCTTGGTAATGTGAGAAGCTATGGTTTTGTCTTTTTCACTTCAAGAAAGAAAGAAACGAGGCTGGAGAGAACGACTGTTCTTATACGTTGTCATGTAAGTGATGGCCATTATTGTAACAATTAACTGTCGTATAAACGGTATAAAACATGATTGGTGTGTGCTGTTATAGGAAAGTAATCAGTGATGGTGTGATGAGGCCAACATATTTCAATATCAGCACATCCTGAAGTGTTTTATTCCTCTTATCTCACAAAAATATGTCAAGGATTACAATTTTTACAATTACAAGAATGTCATATATATTTTTAAACCTGTTACATCACGCACATAGGTCTAAAGGTTATCACAAAGGTACCTTCAAATGATGAAGTAGTTGCCTCCTGACTGGACTGTTGCTAATGTCTGTAGTAAACAAATTGCTACAATAGTGTGAATAGTAAGTTTGTTGCCTGCCAGAAACAGACAGAAATAATCATTATCTATATTAGCTGTCATTTACAGACACATATTACAGTCCAGATATTGAATAATAAGCTAATATAGTAATTCACATGTAGCGTAACTTAACTGTGTTGTTTGCTTTTGACAACATGTTGCCTCAGAAATGTCACTAAAGCATCGTAGTCAAGTCTGCTTTTTGAATTCTGACAATATTCTGAGATTTTCTTTGTCCACACGTGACATAAAGCTGCTCTCGTGTTTTCTTTAAACTCAGAGGTGTTAATCAAAGCTGGAGAAATTCCTCATTTTTTTGTGGTAGATGTCACACTCCAGCCCAGCTCTAAACCCCCACCCTTCTGCACAGAAAAGTACCTTTTATTTCTTTCTTTTTGAAAATCCATTACTAGATGTATATCAACTTTAGAAGATAACAAATCTAAAATAACTAAACAATAAAAGTGGCGGTCTGGAAATATTTAAACCAACAACAGTTGTTAAAAATTGAAATATCTGTATTTAATAAAAATATATGGAATTATACCAGCACAATATAGTACTTTAGTTGAAAAAGTTTGAAATATCCAATAAATTTTGTTCCACTTCATGATTGTGTCCCACCTGTTGTTGATTCTTCACAAAAAATTAGAGTTTTATATATTTATGTTTGAGGCCTGAAATGTGGCAAAAGGTCGAACAGTTCAAGGGGGCCGAATACTTTCGCAAGGCACTGTATATATATATATATATATATATATATATGTGTGTGTGTGTGTGTGTGTGTGTGTGTGTGTGTGTGTGTGTGTGTGTATGTATGTGTGTGTGTATGTATGTATGTATATACGTATATATACTGTATGGTGTATGGATGTATGTAAGACAACCTCAGAGACATGAGTAAAGAGGTGAAGCAGGGTGAGGAAGACAGGAAGAGAACCATGAAACCGGGAGGAAATGTTCCATATTTATAGATCTGTGAAACTAGGGTGGTGTTTGCAGAATGCAGTTCTCCACCCTGCAGCATCCTCCACCCTGCACCAGCGCAGGTCACTACACAGGGTTGAGCTGAAAGAAACGAATACACACACATTTCCAAGCACTTACCTCACCCACAAAGTGTCACTTACTTTAAAATACCTAACTATTTAGGCTTCACTCAAAAATATACAGCCCTCATGTATATACACATAGGAATCCTCAGACCTCTTCGAGCCAATAAGGGTCATTTTCCTGGCAAAGCCCATCCATTTAGTCTGCACTGAATAATGCAAAACCCCGCAACACACACACACACACACACACACACACACACACACACACACACATTCACACATAGGCAAACACATCCCCACACCCTGACCGCAGTCTCAGCAGTGAACTGAGATCATCGTGCTATCTCATTTCAAAGGTGCAGTCGCCTGCAGCACTCTCTCCAGTAAGAGGTTAACACAGCACTGCACTGTAGCAGCTAAGTGGAGCTCTTTGTGTGTCGAAGAATGCTCTTCATGGCCTGCTTCTTCAGAAGTGTTAAGATCGTCGTAACTTTTTCAAAGTGACACCAGCATCTCTAGCATCTCAACAACAGCTCTTGTGCACCAACACGTTTTGGGAAAGGAGGGTCTTTAGCCCAGATGCCTCCTCTCACATGTTATGAAGTTATGCAGAATTTCCAGCTCGCTTAAGGTACATCCCGCCACACACTGATACAAAAATACAGCAAACACAGATGACTAACACCATATCCGTTTTCAGATAATCACCAGATGTTGTTAACCTGAACCTCATCAATCCCTAGAGGTGTTTGAAAGCATTCTCACTTCGAGCCAGCTATTTTTAAGCTTCGGCTCCATGAGAGGAAGAGACGTTGACGTCTATAACAAAAAAATGTATTAAAACAATGTGTGAGGAGATTAATACTCTCCATATTTTTTCTGGGCAGCCACTCGATATGACATCATCTGCCCTTCCCTGTCATCACTGATTCAAACCATATCTCCTTCTCTTTCATACATGTCTTTGCCTTTCTCTTTCTGAGAGAATAAAGAAGAGTTTTTAGGAGCATTATTGTCAATTCTGTGTCAGCTTTGTGTGTTTTATGTGCATGTGTGTGTGTGTGTGGGTGTGTGTGAGAGACATACTCAAGAAATCCACCGTAGTGCAACTAAATTCACTTCTGTAAGAACACTTTTAATCAGGAACATCACCATTCCGTAGATCCATGGGTGAAACCAGCAAAGTATTTCAGTTCACTGAAATGAGCACTTGAAAAAAAAAACTGCAGCCAATCCAAAAAACACTGGAAAAACTGGCTGTAAATGGGCGAGTCTATCAATCATGGACATATTGTAGCAGAGCCAATAATTGTATGAAAAAGAAACAGGCCGTAATTTACTAAGTCTATCCAACATGGCTTATGCAGCAGATTATCTGTTGTCCATTCATCCATTTTCTGTACCGCTTATCCTACACAAGGTCGCAGGGGAGCCTGGAGCCTATACCAGGGAGCTCAGAGCACAAGGCCGGGGACACCCCAACCCATCGCAGGGCATAATCACACACACATTCACACCCTACGGACAATTTGGAAATGCTAATCAGCCTACAATGCACATTTTTGGACTGGTGGAGGAAACTGGAGTACACAGAGGAAGCCCCTGGAGCATGGCAAGAAGCTCCGAGCACACGAGGCAGATGCAGAATTTGAACCTCCAACTCTGGAGGTGTGAGACAAACATGCTAACCACTAAGCGTAATTTTATTCATGTAAATTATTAGCTAAAGTCGGCTCATCAGACCAGATTCAGAGACATTAGGTCAGAAAGGGATGAGTTTTCCCAGACGTTCACAGATGTTTACCCTATCTTTTCTGATTATGGAACGAACAGCATGACTTGTTTTGTTTTGGGTTTTTTGTTTTTTTAAATCAACAATGAAACCCGAATGCTTAAAGATGAATAGACAGAGAAGTATGCATTTATTTATCATGTGTCAAAACAGATGTGTCATCTAGCCAGAAACTAATCATGTAACATTAGTGATTAAGCATTAACTTTTGCCATCATAGTCATCTACAGACCTACGTAAGCAAGGAAGTTTATATGACTGAACCTTTACACATTCTACTTGAAAACCACCGCTCTAGAGGAAAATCCAGATAAATAGTAAGATTTCAGACATTCCTAAATACTTCTAAATATATTATACGAGAATGTGCAACCTTCGATATCCTTCTTTTCCACATTTAGCACATGGCATGTGGATCCCATACGACAAGTGATCTGTTGCTTCACACATTACACACTAATGTTAGACCTCTTTAAATCCTTCCCACAAATGGCCTTCAGTCGTGATGACGGAAAGAAAGCAAAATTCTAAGAGCACAGCTGTGTCTCACAAGGAAACAACTTTGGAGGAATGGTTGGCGCAGGTTATCATACTATGAAAATGAACACTCCTAGTTCACAAAGACAGGATGTGTCTAAATCCATGAAGTTGGCAAGGTGAATCAGAAGAAGAGGCTTTATTCTAACACGTAGAGTTGTCTAGACATTTGTGTCAGGGCTTTCATGGCCTTCATGGACTGAATCACATGGATAAGGGAGTACAAAAATCTCTATACTGCTCGGGCCCTTCAGTACTGGAGCCTAACATCCCTGATCCAGATGAACAACCTCAGTTCACCTACTGGCTTTAACTATGAGTAACCTCAAACAACAGCTTTGCCGAGTATTTACACAGTGCTCATGTTTGAAGTGTTCCTTTGACGCTGTATGCAATCTGGAAGCAAGTCAAGGTGGTGGTTTTGAGGCATGGTTCAAGTCTCACAGTTGTGTGTTCTGGGTGACGGAGGAGGCTGTCTTTCAGCTGTGTAAACACAATCACCATTATGTCAAGCACATGGCTTTTCTACACGAGACCACACCTCTTCTGGCACACAGCTCTGCCCACACTAACAGCACCATTTAATCTTAATGGGCCAATTCGTCAAAGTTATGTATAGTTAAATCTGATCATAAACAAGCACATGCAAAAGATTCCTTATTCTTCAGTTTCATCTGATCTGATTTCATGATGCATCTGAGAGCATGTTAGTTTGAGGATAACACTGTAACAGCCTGCTTGATTTGTAGTTAATTAGAATTAATATAAAATCATCAATAATTATAGCATGTATAGTAAGAAGAGTTGTATGGGTAATAACAATGAAAGCTGAAAATAACATTGATAATTATAATTTTGCATGCAGGACACTTGGAATAAAATACAGGCACTAGGCCTACATGCCGGGGCAATTAAAAGAGGCTTGGATGTGCATTTCTGATGTAATTACATAATTTTGGTGGTTTGGTTTTAAGTGTTTAGATCATTTATGTCATTATCTCAGTCATGTTCTGCTATATGCTTTGTGCATAAAGTTATTTCTTTCAGCACTTCCTAAAATGGTAAATAGTCTGCACTTATATAGCGCTTTTATACAAAGCGCTTTACACTGTGTCTCATTCACACACACTCACACACCAATGGTAGCAGAGCTGCCATGCAAGGCGCTAACTTGCCATCGGGATCAACGTGAGGTTCAGTGTCTTGCCCAAGGACACTTCGGCATGTGGAGTCATGTGGGCCGAGAACTGAACCACCAACCCTACGATTAGTAGACAAACCGCTATACCACTTGAGACACAGCCACCCCAGTTCCTCAGTTAGAAGCGTGTGACACCTCGAAGTTGTAGCTACTGGGGTGGGAACTTGTCTATAAATAAATCTTTAATTAAATCTGATTTACGTTAAATCAGACAGAGATCTAAAATAAATTAAAAAAAAGCTGTGAATAAAGCTCACATAACTACTTGCAAGTGATGTTTGGAGAGCTGTTTAACTAGTCTGAAGCCTTAAACAGCTTTATTTAAAAAAAAAAAACACACACAAATAATAATAATAATAATAATAATAATAATAATAATAATCAAATAAATAAAATAAACAGCACACTTCCATAAATGGGGGCACATTTGGCTTAGTGGTTAGCATGCTTGACTCATACCTCCCGGGTTGGGGGTTTGATTTCTGGCCCTGCCCTGTGTGCATGGGGCTTGCATGTTCTCTCTGTGCTTCGGGGGTTTCCTGCAGCTACTACAGTTTCCTCCCCCAGTCCAAAGACATGTGGTGTAGTCTGATTGGCATTTCCAAATTGTCCATAGTGTGTGTGAATGGGTGTGTGTGCAATTGTGCCATGCAATGGGTTGGTACCCAGTCCAGGGTGTCCCCTGCCTCATGCCACAAGTCCCCTGGGATAGGCTCCAGGTTCCCCACAACCCTGTGCAGGATAAGCAGTACAGAAAATGGATGGATGGATGGATGGACTTCCAGAAGTCTAATGTTTACCTATTGGACCATTTTTACATCCATTGAAAGTAGTTTAAAATTTCATTTTACATTTTCATTCTGCTTTATCCTGGTCATGGTCTTGGTGAATCCGGGGTCTATCCCTGAAACACTGGTTATGTGTGGGAATACAGTCTTGATGGGATGCCAGTCTATCACAGGGCGCCACACACACTGATTAGTACATAAGGACAATTTAATATAAAATATTCCTATTGAGATATTTGGAGGAAACAGGAGAACCTGTGGGAACCTTCAGAGAAACAGTGAGAACATGTGAAACTCCATATAGAGAGTAACCCAAGCTCAGGATTGAACCAGGGACACTGGAGCTATCAACTGCCTCCCTCAGACACAAAACCCCAAATAATTATTGGAATGTAATTTTTCTCCACTTAATTTACTTAGATCAGATTTATTCATACGCCATTCTGCATGTTCAAATCTGCACTCCGATAATTCAGGGCTGATATCTTTAGCATGATCTCTTGGGGAGTGAGTGACATATTTATGTCAAGTGGTTAGTTAGGCTTTTTGTACTTTCCTTTCTGTGGGTGGGGGCAGTGCATAGTCTTGCGAATTAATCAGTGCTGAGCATAAGGCCTCTAGCATATAGCAGTGTGCTTTTAAGTTCCAGTTGCAAGTTCCTGAATAGTCACCCAGAGAGCATTTCTTCAAGCTACTCTCTATTTTTTAAATGCATGCTTGCGACATAAAGTGGTGGTGGTGGTAAAGGGTGGGGGATGTTGGGGGATGGACTACATGACTACATACAATATAGTCTTCATACAATGGGGAAATTAACACCATGAATCCATCCATCTTCTACCGCTTAATCCTTTTGAGGGTCATAGGGAACCTGGAGCATATCCCAGGGAGCATCGGGCGCAGGCGGGGTACAGGCGGGGTAAAATTTTAGTACATTAGATCACATGCAAGCCCTTCAACAGGTTATTCAGCACCACAATGCGTTTAAGCAAACACTTTGTCTAGCTTTTGTCGATTTTGAAAAAGCTTTTGACACTGTCAAAACTTGCTCAGTACTTCAGGCCCTACAAAACCAAGGGATCAGTCCGGTTTATATAAAAATCAGGTACGGAATCTATAAAAATGCAAAAGCTACTGTTCAGCTAAATGATGATAAAGTGGAAATCAAAATATAAAAAGGCATCCGCCAAAGAGATACCATGGAACTGGATTGTATTCTCCAGAAACCCCAGAAGAACTACAACAACTACTACTAGACTTAAATGAAGCAAGCAAATCATCAGGTCTAAAAATGAACCTACAAAAAAACCCAAGTTAAGTTTAAAAAGTTCAACCAATACCAATTAAAATACAGGGAAAACTATTGGATCAAGTAAACAGTTACATATATCTAGGACAAAATATATCAGTGGAACTGAATGGCCTTGACGTAGTCAACAGGAGGGCAAGATCAGGATGGCAAACTTTTGTCCGCCTCAATTTCATCTTCAAACACAACTTTCCTTTATGTCTCAAAAGAAAAGTGTTTGATCATTGTGTTCTCCCTGCTCTTACCTATGGATGTGAAACTTGGACCTCAAATATTAGAATAATTATAAGGGTCACTCAACGAAGCATGAAACGCCGCATACTAAACATATCACTATTAAATGGTGCACTTATATAGCGCTTTTATCTGCACTTTACACTGTGTCTCATTCACCCATACACCAATGGTAGCAGAGCTGCCATGCAAGGTGCTAGTTTGCCATCAGGGGCAACTTAGGGTTCAGTGTCTTGCCCAAGGACACTTCAGCATGTGGAGTCATCCGGGCCGGGAATCGAACCGCCCACCCTACGATTAGTGGATTAGTGGACAACCCGCTCTACCGACTGTGCCACAGCCGCCCTAGACCACAAGACTAGTGTGTGGGTGTGAAGTCAAACTAAAGTAATGGACATTAATCAGAAGGGTGAAGACATTAAAGTGGAAGTGGGCAGGACACGTAGCAAGAATGAAAGACCAAAAATGGACGTCTGCAGGTCTAGATTGGACTCCACTGGAAGCCA
>JAFFST010046947.1:250345-260862 GCA_022414735.1 Noturus placidus
AGCAAGAGGTGGTGCTACAAAGTATTAACTTAAGGGGGCTGAATAATTTTGCGCGCCCAATTTTTCAGTTTTTTATTTGTTGAAAAAGTTTGAAATATCCAATAAATTTCGTTCCACTTCATGATTGTGTCCCACCTGTTGTTGATTCTTCACAAAAAAATTACAGTTTTATATCTTTATGTTTGAGGCCTGAAACGTGGCAAAAGGTCGAACAGTTCAAGGGGGCCGAATACTTTTTCAAGGCACTGTATATATATATATATAACTTTAAAGACCCCATCTTCCAGAGAACTCTGTGTGTGTGTGTGTGTGTGTGTGTGTGTGTGTGTGTGTGTGTGTGTGTGTGTGTGATATTAAATACAATTCTGTTTTTCTGAGGTAAATAGGATAAAATGTGTATCTAGTTGGGTTTTTTTCCCCTGTGTTTGGGTAAATACTGAATTTGATTGCTCATAAAGAATCTACTTTTACCAGGAAATCCCGGTATATTAATTAGAATTTTTTAAATTTGTATTTATTGTTTAGATTGTTTTTTTTAGTTATTATTATTCTTATACCTTACTCCTATCAATTTAATATAGATTTTTAAAAATGGAAAAATTATTAAATACACCACAAAAAGTTATTGTATTTAATGTGACATTTATAAAGAATTCAAATATAAAAAAGTCACGATTTACTTGTTCATTACATCTACATCCACGTTTCTTTAAAGCTGTTTTGTGACAAATAAAACTGAAGTGAACTCATGGATTTCAATATAGTGAGTGTGATGTCTGAAAGTGAACAGGGTCTTAAATCTGCAAATTTGCAGCAATTCATAACATCTTGCATGTCTTTTGGATGTTAGGGTTGGGGAGGAGTTGGTATTTGTACCTTTTTGCTTGATTTCATATATAATCAAACACAACCCAGTCACATCACCCTCTTTTTTCATTAATAAGGAATTCTTTATGAGATGAATATCTACATGAATTCCACATAGCCTGAATACTGGCCTAAAGTTACCAACAGATGTCCTCATTGAGCTCTCTGTCACACTGCCAGAAATAGCATGAATGGCTGGATCTGTAAAGGAATATTTTTCCAGGAGAAATTTCAAAACACTGTAAAACCAGAGATGTATGGGAACTATCCGCTCTAAAAGTGTAAGACTGATTTGTCTCATCATGCCATTACAGTCACAGGTCAATCAAAACAAAACAACATTTCTGTGAAATCCTGTTCATACAAGCGATACATCAATATGACTATGACATTTATATTGGTGTCAGTTAAGATCATAGTTTAATATGATCACACTAATAATAATGATTTTGTCACTACTTATGTACATTGGCAGTGTTTTTTTCCGTGTATGTTTCTACAGAGGTTAGTCGTGTTAGTTAAATTGGTGACTCCTAACATTAATCTTTGTGATCTTTAATCCCTTAAGTTTGACACAAACACTTTGCATTGGAATGCCATGCTGCCATGGCTGGTTTTGCCTTTAGGGAAACCAGATCTTGCTGTCGGTTTATATCAGCTGAATTTAAAAGCCTCAGCTCAGGACTTGCATTGACCATAGTTTATTATCAGTAATGGCTGTGCTGGTTCCTAAAAAGTGAGAGGTGAAAACAATTTTATTATAATTTTATTTACGATCACAAGTTCACAGAAAAACTCATCTGTAAATAATTATATTTAGAAAACACAGTTGTATAGAATAACAATCAATAATATGATTTAAAGACTACAATGTTGGTGCTTTCACTATAAAATCTATTTTACAGTCTGGTAGGTAAATGCAAAAATGGTTTTAAAAAAACAAACAAACAAATAAATAAATAAATGAATAAAATACAATCTGTGCTGATTCACTGCGTCTAACATCTGAATCAAGGTACCTTTAATGGCCCAACAATGGCCTGTCATACATTATGACCTCCCACACTCACCCACCACCACCAGCACCACCATTCATGCAGTTTTTCAATCAGCCAATCATGCAGCAGCGCAAAGCAGAAAATCATGCAGATACAGATACAATGTTAGTTTCAGTTAACATTCACATCAAACATCGGAATAGGGAAAATGTAATCATAGTGACTTTCACCGAGGCATGGTTGTTGTGCCACATGGGCTGGATTGAGTGTTTCAGAAACTGCTTATCTGGAATTTTCAGGCACAACAGTCTCTAGAGTTTACACAGAATAATGGGGAAAAAACATCCAGTCAGCTGCAGCTCTCTGGGTGGAAACATTCTGTTGATGAGAAAGATCTTAAGTTAACATGAACTCAAATAACCACTCTATACACCCATGGTGAGCAGAAAAGCATCTCAGAATTCACAACCTTGAGGTGGATGGCCTACAACAGTAGAAGACCACATTAGGTTCCACTCCTGTCAGACAAGACCATAAATCCGAGGACACAGAGGGCACAAGTTCACTGAAAGTGGACCAAAAAAGCTGCCTAGCGGCCTTTTAAAAGATACACCGAATGTAACTAAGAACTGGATTATTTGAATTAATAGACTTAGTTGAATTAATAGGCTACACGATGGTCATAAATATTTGTGATTTTACCATTGATCATAATATTCATAATTATTGTTTTTGTCATTACAGTGCTTGCATGCGATGTATTCTAAGATGATGATCTACAACCAATACTTGTTTAACCACTGATAATCCTCAAGCCTTCATCTATTTGGTCAAATATCACTGAATAAACATCTACTGGAGCCTGTCCTGTTGTGTTCAGCTTCAAATTTCTCTGCTCAAGAGTTAAGCAGCTATTCTATTCAATAAGATCATCTCTGGCTTTGTCAGTAAATTTCTAGTTATATGATCTGGCCTTGTGCAAAGGCGTCAGAGTAAATCAGGTATTGTCTGGCACTGCAGGTTCTTTTACTTCACACAATACTGTCTTTACTATACACTGGCATAAGCTTGGCATAGTGTCAGAATCGACACTAAAACATTCCGAGAGTCCCTTTATCAGCCGAGAAGGAGAGGAGGGGGTGAAACAGAGATAGTTACCTCAAAACAATTCAGGCTTTCTTTCCTTGCTGCTTCAGCATCTTCTTACAGAAGAGCCGATTCATGCTTATCTTCTTTGACGCCAGTCTAATCTATTCCAAGGATATTACACTAAATTAATTTAAGATTTTTAGTCAAATAAAAAGGCCAATTTACTAAAGGAGATTCCGTTTTCTACCTTTTTTCCTGGTGAGGTTCATGATGAGGCAAGAGACTGAATTTCCTATCTTATTCCTAAAGCACCAATATTGCTCGGAGTTTTTGCTTGAAATAAAAACTCAAGTCTGTTGTCACTTTTAAGTAAATCGGTTGCAAAACATGTCTTAGTGCCTGATTAGGGTGAGTCACCCACATGGTGGTCCTTTGGCAATGACAAGTTTATTATATTAAAATAATGAGTCCTCAGATTTAAAGGTCCTCAGAAGAACAACATGATCTCCCTGCCACTCATACTAACATTGCTTCATCCTTACCCTATATTTTCCTTGACCCTTATCATGTTAATATGTGACACAGTAAGATGCTTCATAGATGGGTGAGATAATAACTTTATACATAAGGGAATGTCCACAGCTGCCTGTTTCATTAACTATAATTGTCTAACGATTGCTCTCTTTATTAAAGCTGACTGTGACTGTCTCAGATGGGGTCAGTAATATGTGACGGAGAAGATTGCACAGCATGTGTGTGTACTTGAGTGTGTGCGTGTGCATGTACAGTGGCGATGCAGACCTCCGGGATCGTCCTAATGAGAGAGCTGGAGAAATTGAGCTATTACTATGACCTCCTACTATTAAGGACATTACAAGTACACAGCTCCATATTCATTCTCATTAAATTTATTAGACAGAGGAACTGATTGATGTTGCCGTGGCTCAGATTCTTCATACCGTGCAGGCTTGGCCCTGTACCACCCTCTGTGAACTGTGAACTGAGTTCATCTCTGAAATCTGTGCATACTAACAGCCTTTAGAGAAGATACAGCAGAACATAAGGAGAGGAGGGTATTTGAATACTCTGTTTATACTCCTATTATTACAGAAGTTCAAATCGTCCAATTTTTACAAGCAGTCTGACTTTCTGGACAAGCAAATCAACATTGAGGCTAACATTGTCAAACTTCATTTATTCACTTCACTTAATACGACAGCAACATGGAGAGAATGAAGTAGTGTCTGGCATAGAAAAAAAAAAACAACAATTGGTATTAGTTCAACAAATAGTATTCAAGCATGTTCATTCTCTCTTCACAGTGTGGGATTCCTTTGTTGACATGTCCACACTAGACCTACTTCAGGACCAACGCACATCACAATGAGCTGATGCGGTCCTGCACATTTGCATACCTTTCTTTCTTAACAGCTTATCCTTTTGACATCTTTACAAAGAGTGTGTCAGGCTTGACATGATTCTAAAACACTGATGGCTATGTAACATAGGCTGCTGTGTATCGGGAAAACACTTTCAGCTAAGGTCCAGACTTTATAATAGGTCCTGAGGATCTACTACTGAGGATCAATGAGATTTGCTATATTGTGTTACGATTTAGTTCAATATATGGTTCAAGATGTTTGAAATTGTTTCCTCACTGAGCAGTAATAAAATATTTAGCAAACTGGTCTTGAGCAAGCCTTTCTTCACTCTAATGTTCTAAACTTTAATGTTCCGTAACCTCTCAGCCAAGTGTGTGTATTCTTACACATTTTCAGTGAGTTTAAAACATTACAATCCCACCTCATATACTTAATTAACAAAGCTTAAAGGGGGTTCGAACCAGTAGAATCCAGTGACCATTGGCATGCAGATTCTGGTCCCAGAGTCAGTCTTCACCCACTCAATCATCTCATGATCATCTGAAGCTGGATCAGTCCAGTATTCAGGGGGTGGGCTGGGACTTGCCTCTGGGCCAGACCTGTGTCTGTCTCTTTCTCTGCAGACATGCCCTGGCCCATCAGGCCGGAGACACATTGAACAGAGAGCATGCTGGGAGCAGACAGGCAGACTATCTGGAGAGCCACAGCCCCCATGCATGCACACACACTCCCTAACACACCCTCCACCGCCTCTCAATTGAGCTTAAAGTGTAGGCGGCTAGTGCCATTAGCATAATGATGAGATATTGACACCTCTCTTTGAGTTGGTTCAGGGGCAAAAAGGGCAGGGTAATGACAGGGATAATTACTCCATTTAGCAAGGGAGGGGCACTAACAACAAAAAAGAAACAAAACCGGCAGTTAATAAAAATGTCAGTTTATTTTAGTGTCCAATGATCTGACCTTTTTACAGAAATGTTATTTTTCTCTAAATGTGAATCTGTTTTAAATAAATAAATAAATGAATAAATAAATACATACATACAACTCTATATTCTAGTTGGAGGTTGATTTTGGTTATCAATAAGTGAATACACAGTATTCCCAGATTGATCTATTATTAGTACTTAATGGTTTGGTTGAGAGCAGCTCTGCAGGGGGGATTCACAGTGTAAGTCATACCAAGAAGTCAAATAGTCAACATACAAGTAGATTCAGCTCAGATGTTCTTAGGAAATTCTTCAGTTATCCCTCTGAGGAAACCGTTTAAGGTTTTATGTAGAACCCTATAACAGATTTTTTCCATATAAGAATGGATATGAGGATGACTTATATTTTGTTATTTTACACTGTTTATTGCGAATAGGTGTGAACAAATGTATATATTTTTTTCACATAATCTCCTTTTTGTTTCATATTCCAGTGCTTGTCCAGATTACGCTAGAAAAAAAATCAAGTAATTTCTCATTTATGTCAGTTTTAATTTGACTAACCCTTGAAGAACCTCTTTAGAAAGCAAAGAAGCCATTTTTGACGATCCTCTTAGCACAAATTTATTTTGTGAACATAATCCAAGTAGTCCAATATCACTATTAATATTTAAATTTGTACAATAATATGCTTTAACAATAATTTAATTCCTGGACTTTCCACCAACAGAACAAATTAGGTCTACACTGACTTGTTTTGGAGTTATTGAGGTCTGCATTAAACACGTCTAATTCAATTGATCATTCAAATAGGTTAATATAATAAATATTACAGCTTTGATAATGGTGCATTTTAGACTTACAGAAGTGTAACCAGATAAATCAAACACCGACACACTAGCTATGCTTTATGAACCTCAGGGTGTACCAGGATCCAACTTTGAGAACCATTGGCTCAAAGAACCCTTGAAGAACACTGGAGCAACCGTTGCAGATAACTGCTTCAAAGCTTTTTTGTATTATTATTATTATTATTATTATTATTATTATTATTATTATTATTATTATTTGATGGACTGGCACTCTGTCCAGGGTGTACCCCGCCTTGTGCCAGTTGCTCCCTGGGATACGCTCCAGGTTCCCCCATGACCCTGAAAAGGAGTAAGCGGCTGAAAATGGATGGATGGATTATTATTATTATTATTATTATTATTATTATTATTATTATTATTATTGGGCAGTGATGGCTTGGCAGTTAAGGTTCTGGGTTACTGATCGGAAGGTCGGGGGTTCAAGCCCCAGCACTGCCAAGCTGGCACTGTTGGGCCCTGTTGCAAGGCCCTTAACCCTCTCTGTTCCAGGGGCGCTGTATCATTTCACTGTGCTGTAATGTTCCAATAAAGACTCATTATTATTATTATTATTATTATTATTATTATTATTATTATTATTATTATTATTATTATTATTATTATCTGAGAACTGTTAATAGCCAACCTGATCTCATGGAAGCTTCAAATCCAAATAATCAAATTAACTCCTCCATTGCTTACTTAGCACATGTCACTTTTACTCTTTCATTTACCTTTTTACATCACAACAACATCTCAACCATTCATCTATAAATTGTGCTTGTTCATGTCTAATAAGTATTTATACTTTCAACTTCTGAATCTGAGCCTTGACACAAGCATTTCAATGCCCAGTGTACCCAGTGTAACTGTGCAAACAATAAATAAATGACTCATGAATATTAATACCAACCACTGCAACTTTACAACAAATTCTTACAAGCTTGCAAGTAATCGCCCATTAATTTAGAAGTTTATCACAACAGTCAATAATCATAATCGTACAAAATTTCCACATTTTGTTATAACTTTATTTGTATTCATGTATTTGTTCTGAAATCCACTGTTTGAAAATCCCGGTCATGAGCTATTACTTCCATTGCACTGTGGAGAGGGAATCTAGCTACCATCCTGCAGCATGTGTGAGCGTGAGAGAGATGAAACTCACTTAAGTCCTCGTTCATCTTTGTTAGCTAACAGGGTGAATGAGCTTAGTAGGGCAGGGATCCATAAGAGTGTGTGTTTTCACCGGTGTAACTGACCATGAGAAGAGTGTTTGAGCGGTGTCACCATGCTGGGAGCCAGCAGGGGTTTAAAACAACAGCAATCATCTAGAGCTTGTTCCTCTGGCAGAGTTGGAGGGGGTAGCTACAGCCTGCAAAATTTAGTCACACTCATAGAGTGAAACAAACTGCACACATTTGTCTACAGTGAAATTGTTAATTCAACATGGTATCATGGTTGTAAATTTGTAACACATAATTTGAAACAATTTGCATGAAAAGTTAGAAAGGTTGGCGTAGATTTGTACAAAATCACCCTTGCTTTTTCAAATTTATATATAAAAAAAATATCACGAGCAACGATAATTAAAACATTTTAAAGGTAACTTTCTATAGTAACTTTCTCTACATATACAGTTTAAATAACATGCAATCATTGATATGGTGACATTTTCTTTTTAGCAGTCAGAGGTAAAGATGTAACATTATTTTTTCTTAGACTAAAAAAGTCTTCAGGATGGAGGGCTTGTGCTTTGTGGTTTCTTGGTAACATGACGAGCTGCATTTTCGTGTGTTATGGACTTCATGAGAGAAATAAACAAGAGGCTGGTGAAAGAATAACTATTTACTGTATATTGTAGCTGCTATAATGGAAGTGATAAGAGAAACATAAATGTAACCATAAACCAATAAAAAGTCACGTTCTTGTTGTTTTAATTAATAAAAAAAAAACATTTCAGAGTTGTAACAGTAACTTTATACACTTTGGCCATATCACACCAGCCTATGATAAGAAATATTACTGAGTGCTCTTATTACATTTACTATCGAATCACACATGCACTGACAGGCTAAAGTTAGCAGGAAGTCCGCTTGACTGATGATCAGTGGTTTATTAGAAACGTGCGGCTTATTAGGTTTATTAGAAACGTTAACATTCCTGACAATCAATAATCGCACTTTTTTTTGTTTTGATTGAGATGTCTAAATGACATTTTATAGAGAGTCAGGTTCTTGTAACCTAACACTGCATACCACTACAAGTTGACAGCTAAGAATGCACCATTCAGTTGCCCTATCTTTATGCATCTCTCTCTCTCTCTCTCTCTCACTCTCTCTCTCTCTCTCACTCTCTCTCTCTCTCACTCTCTCACTCTCTCTCTATAAATGCTGTCAGTGGAATGGCTCTAATCCTAAGACTCTTACAGCAAACTGGCAGTTCAAATGACACATGAATAAGAGTTTGTCTTGAGTGCCAAGGAAAATCACGGCTAAAAATGGCCCACTTCAAGTGGAGGCACGTAAGTGCTCCAGTGCGTGTGATGTTAGATTCATGGCGTCCTCATGCTGTCATCGTTGTTCGTCTCACTCTCTGTCGTTTATCTACAGTGATGTCATGGGCTGGAAAGCTGATCTCATGACACATGTTTTGTTTTGTTTTTTTGCTCTGCACAGAAACATAGACTGGTAAACTATAGACGGGTTAAAATTGCTGCTGATGTGCCTGTCTTGATGTGTGTTTATTTTGCTCATGTTCAGATGTTTTGGGTCAACAATGTCTACACCAACGGTCTCTAGGGTGTGTGCTAACAATGGCAGTTTACTTTTATAAGCATCTCAAGTGCTTTTAGAGGACGGTCCAGTGAATGGGATTACACTCATCCACAAATTTTGCCAATATATGCATGGATTTGTATGTAATTTATTTTTAAGGCTATGTATGAACTGCATAGACAACAACTGTTATCACCTGGGTGGAGGAAAGATCACCTTATCAAGGCATTCCACAAAAGAGACAGGTAAGTTCAAGGAGGGAGGGGGGTACTCTTTTAAGACTCATGACTTTCTTCTCTTCTTTGGACTGAAAGCAGCTGCTTCAGAAGACAGAGATGCTCTTGAAGTGCCGGAGGGATTAGGGACTGAAGACAAAAGCAGTGCTTTGGAGGAGGGCATGCCTGGCCTGGCCTGCTCTGGGCTTCTTTTTGAAGGTCAGTCTGTAGCAGAGGATCAACTCGGACGGACACAGGCCAGGCTGAGAATGAACACTCACGTTGGATTGACTCAGTGTAAATCCTGCGTGTGTAAAGGGTGTGTTCGTAGTGGTGTTTAATGCAAGTTAGAAAAAACAAACAAAATGCAGAATTTCTATCAGACAATCAGGACGGTCTCCTCAACCCTGAGCTCAGCACGTGACATCAAATCAGTATAGCTGCTCACAACATCAACAGTAAACAAAGTAGCACTTCTTTATTTTTAAATGGGTTATGCTGCATATACAAGTATTTGCTTTATATCAATCAACATAGAGACATATTCACTTATTAAATCTATAACACTGATTATACAGTTCATTGTATAGAGGAAAATACACGTCATTCACATTGTTGCTAACAAAAGACAAACATGGAAGCATCTGTAGGTTTTTTTTTTATAGTTTGTAGCTTGAATTGCCGGAGGCAAAAATGACATAATTTTTAACTTAACTTCCGAGTTAAGTCAAACATAGCATTACGCTACTTCATGTGGATTACTTGCAACAGCTGGACAGTCGAATATCTCTGTCAATTAAATAGACAAATTATTTTGTCCAAATGTATATTGTCTTGTATTGTCTTTAATTCTTGATTAGTTTATTGGGTAGCGCTTTATTTGAAACACACCTACACCTTGAGCCTTCATAACATGTGAATGTTATTCCATACCATATTCATAAAAAGCAATGCATAAGGAACTATGAAAGGCTTATACCAAATATTGACATTAGTCGGTTTACAGTGGTGTGAAAAAGTGTTTGCCCCCTTCCTCATTTCCTGTTCCTTTGCATGTTTGTCACACTTAAGTGTTTCGGAACATCAAACCAATTTAAACAATAGTCAAGGACAACACAAGTAAACACAAAATGCAATTTGTAAATGAAGGTGTTTATTATTAAAGGTGAAAAAAAATCCAAAATATCATGGCCCTGTGTGAAAAAGTGATTGCCCCCCTAAACCTAATAACTGGTTGGGCCACCCTTAGCAGCAACAACTGCAACCAAGCGTTTGCGATAACGTGCAATGAGGCTTTTACAGCGTCCTGGAGGAATTTTGGCCCACTCATTTTTGCAGAATTGTCCTAATTCAGTTACATTAGAGGGTTTTCGAGCATGAACGGCCTTTTTAAGGTCATACCACAACAT
>JAFFST010046947.1:266223-277274 GCA_022414735.1 Noturus placidus
TATACACACACACGCACACACACACACACACACACACACACACACACACACACATATATATATATATATATATCAAATATATGGTAGTATATTTGATATATATATATATATATTTTAGACACTTTAGACACTAACAAATGGTAGTGTCTAAAGTGTCCATAGTGTATGAATGGGTGTGTGAGTGTGTATGTGATTGTGCCCTGCGATGGACTGGCACCCTGTCCAGGGTGTACCCCGCCTTGTGCCCCATGCTCCCTGGGATATGCTCCAGGTTCCCCGCGACCCTGATAAAGTAGTAAGCGGTAGAGGATGGATGGATGGATTTAAGTTAAAAGCATTTCAATGTGTTAATTAAAGTGAGCCTCACTTGGAGAGAATATTGGACTTTTTTTATTATTATGATTACTACAGCACAGATAAATAGCACTCCTGGCCATATGAAAGATCACGGGTTGCCTGTGCTTCAATAAAATCCCTCCTCCTGTTAATTTCAGTTTTGTTCCACACTTTGCTCCGTTATGTTCCAGTTAAATGTGTTTTCTTGTGTTTATTTGTTGTGGTATCGGATATGGAGTGCTGCAGCGATCCTTAATGGCACAGGAGTAAGCACGTGGGCAAGTTAGAAGTGTCCATTGGGAAAATCATTTTCCTGAATTCGACCTGGAACAGAATGTATGTTGTGATGGGGTCAGATCCATGGGATGCCCCAATCATGCCCACGCACAGCCATAATACAGATCAGAGATGAAACATCTCCACTGTACATCAGCCCATTTTCTCACACACTCCTGAGCAGCTTCGGAGTTAACAGAGTGATGAAACGCCCGATTCGGGTAAATAAAAGGAAACAGCTGTGGGCAGTAAAATCATCCTGAGGATGAGAGACAGACGACCTGGATGAAAAGACAAATTTTTCATCCACGGTTAAATAAGCCCAGTATAAATAAAAGCGCCCAGCTGAACTCTTGAACTCGTTGAAATCAGCTCGATGCGAAGTGACAAGCGGAAAATAACCACCGCTTATCTAGTGTTATCGACGGGACAGGAGTTAAATAAAGGGAACTGCAAGAGATTCTTCCCATCCCCGAGTCATGACAATATGTAGAGCATCACCTAATGCACTTGCTTGAACACTACACAGGTAATAAACGCTTCGTAAGAGTGGGGGAATCACTGCTACAGGATAGAGAAGAGTTCAAGGGTTCGAGCTCGAAGCAGTGCGTAATTAGAGGAGCGCGCAGCGGGGACGCGCATTCACTCCAGTGCTCGATTAAACACTAAATACTTCTTAGGAAAAATGTCAGCTCGATGGAGTTGCTGTAGATGATGGACTGCTGGAATGGGTCAGGCTTTTTTAAGAGCGCACGGATTAAAATATGCATGTAGGGTGACGTCAGAATATACGAAAAAAAAAGAGGAAAGAAAAATGGTAAAGTAAATAGAAGTTCCAAACACCCACTTATATACTGAGGGAAGTGTGTGTGTGTGTGTGTGTGTGTGTGTGTGTGTGTGTGTGTGTGTCTGTAAATGTTTTTAACCAGTTTTAATTCACTACTACTACTACTACTGAACTACTACTACTACTATAATAATAATAATAATAATAATAATAATAATAATATTTCCTGTCCAGGGTGTACCCCGCCTTGTGCCCGATGCTCCCTGGGATAGGCTCCAGGTTTCCCCGTGACCCTGATAAAGGAGTAAGCGGTATGGAAGATGGATGGATTATTATTATTAATATTACTTTTTATGTACTTTTTTAAAAAAAAAAAACATGTGTATATAATACCCTGTGCAAAAAAAGTATGTGGTATGTACTTTGGTCAGAATAAACAAAAAGCCACCATGCAACAATAATAATAATAATAATAATAATAATAATAATAATAATAATAATAATAATAATACACTACCGAACATATTGTACACAGTTTATTTACAACATAATTTACAAAATACGAACGCATTAATTAAATAAACTATACATCGATATCTGCCTGCAAAAAGTAAACAAAATGTTGTACAAATGTTGACAATGTGGACCATGAGCATGATGCAGCATGCTTACTGAACCATGGGTATAACACGGAAATAGTTTTTCAATAACCATGTTGCATACACAGTAAGATTCTTCTCCTGTCTTCCTGCTGAGTGAAAGCTCCACATTTAGACTTCGGAACCGTGCAGGTGATGTCCATGCAAAGAGCTTGATTCGTTTTAGTTCTTTGCGATAGATGCAATAGCATCAAGCCTGACAAATCGACTGGGCTATAGGAAAGTTTACTGTGTATATACATATGTACAGAACTTGACAGTGCAATCGGTTTGGTACTGGGTCAGAACAAAACAACGCACAGATAAAGGTGAACAGCTGAGGTGTGCGCTCACAGAGCGCAGTATTCTGTCTGTCCAAGTCCCGTCTAAAGCTCGGTTCCCTCTCGGTTGTAGATTAAGTTGTTCACACTGAAGTGGTTGCCGAAGCCCGGGGTGTAGTAACTCAGTCTGTGGCTCATGTGGGCCGGGTCGCTCGGAGGCGCTGTCTCTCCGGGGCAGTAGGAGCTCAGGGGTGACACACCCTCCCGGCCACGCGTTAAATCCGCCAGCAGCGCGCCGGTGTCCCGCGCCCTCATCCCGTCACCGCTTCCTGCCATCACCGAGTTCATAGTGCTGACAAACGTGTTAAAACACGGGCTGGGTTCTGGTGAGGATTTGGGCTCGCTCGGGCTCGGGGAACGCTGCACGACCCCCGACAGACTCGCCGTGTCCGCCGCCAGTTGGAGCGCGCTCGCGTCCTCCGTTTTCACCGCATCCACTCGTCTTTTCCTCTTCCTCCTGAAGTTACCGTTGTCGAACATTTTCTCACAGTTCGGGTCCAGAGTCCAGTAATTGCCCTTGCCTGGAAGACAGATGCAGCGTTCAGCATCCCAGTTCATCTTTAATATAGTTTTGACATTTCATGATATTTGATTAATAACGGAACTAAAATGCAGTGAGCACATTCCCCATGAACTCCCCCATTCATCATGGAGGTAAAGGCAGAATGACAATGTCTCAACTGTCAGTGAGAACACCTTCGGACAGGAAATTAAACTCATTACAAATTGACTTACCGGGATCGTCCTCGTCACGCGCGACCTTCTTAAAGCAGTCATTAAGCGAGAGGTTGTGCCTGATGGAGTTCTGCCAGCCTGCTTTGCTCTTTTTGTAAAACGGGAAGTTCTCGGAGACATACTGGTAGATCTGGCTGAGCGTGAGTTTCTTGCCCTGTGCGTTCTGGATCGCCATGGCAATTAGGGCGGAGTACGAGTATGGAGGTCGGACCATCTTGAAAAGGTCCTGTTGTCCCGGGACAGCCAGCCATGAGAGGTCGGTCCCATGGAACCCGGCTGGAGGTGCCAGGAACTGCCGCTGATTCGCTCCATAACCAGGCTGCATGTAAGTGGAGGCCCCGTTCGCGCCTCCTGGAAGGTACGGAGAGGAAGCGGTGCCGATGCTCGGCCCGTTTAGCCACAGGTACGGGTTAGAACCGGGAGCTGCGTACTCAGCCAGGCCATAGGCCGGAGCATGCACAGAAGATCTGGGTGATGGGTGGTGAGCGCTCTGCTGTTGTTGATGGTGATGGTGGTGGTGGTGGTGGTGGTGGTAGGCGCTCAGGTTGTCGCAGTAGGCGGCCATGTCCAACACGTCTTGCGCGCTCGGGTTGGCCACCGGGCTCAGCTGCTGCGGAGACGGCTGCTGCCCGAAGGCGCTCATAATCCGCTCTCCTTCGAGAAACATGAAGCGTGCCGGGTTTGTAGTGTGTCTCTCTGCTGGGGTTTCACTCTACTAATGCTGTAAGAGGTCTCCAGGGAGGGGTATTTAAGCAGGTTGGTAAGTAGGGTAAATGAATGAATTTGTGAATGAGGACACCTCCCACACTCACCTCACTCTGATGATGGCCTTCATCCAATATGCATCAACCCGGCGTCGAGATCCTGCGGGTGATATGCATGTTAAAGGAGCTACTCCTTAACTTCTTCTTTAAACCAAATGCATCTTCTCTATGCCTGAAAAACACAGTGTGTCCCTAAACTGACTTTCTTTCGTTTTTGCAGTAACCTAGTAGTAGGAATATATAGTATTTATAAATAAAAATAATCATGTTTAATAAAATATGACAGAAAGCAAATAAAATCAATCAATCAATCAATCAATCAAATTAAAATGAAATTAAAATACTTTTTTAACAAGAAACAAAATTTTGTACACATCCAGCTGTTTTTTTTTTTTTTTTTTTTTTTTTTTTTTTTTTTTTAATTGAAAAACAAACTTCTTCATTAACTGGTAATTACTGAAAAATAGATGTATCTTAAAATCGAATTCCTTAATCAAAGGTTAAATTATTCGTGCAGGGCACTCCCTTCTTAAACCAATTTTAGGTACAGCCAAATGACGCAACAGTCAGGGGACAATAAATAAATAAATAAATAAATAAATGTTAAAACAATTTATATTTCTTGTTAAATATATAATTACTTTCCATAGGATGCTTGGGTGTATTTTAGCTTGTAGACACTCTAATGGCTTTTTCATTGACTTAACAAATAAACAGCACATTAAGCACAAGCACATTGTGTACACGGCGTCTAATAGCAGGGTGCAAATCCCAAACTCTTAATTGCACGGATTTAATTACTTGCGTTTGCACGTGCTAATGTGAGTGAAAGTGCAGCACATCTTTACATTACTGCCCTCCTCTGGTAAACTAACAAAATGTGCATTGTAAACAAGTACGTTAAGTATATAAGCACCTACAAAGGATGAGGTGTTTATTAGCAGATAAAAGTGATTACAAGTAAATACAACTGTAAGAATATTTGCTACACATACACGTCAAATATGACAAGATTTGGTTGCCATATTTATATCATACATGTGCATGTTAAGGGTGGGATAACAGTGCCTTGGAGATATGTAGATATTTTGCATAAATAGATTCAATTCAATTCAATTCAATTTTATTTGTATAGCGCTTTTTACAATAGATATTGTCTCAAAGCAGCTTTACAGGAATATAAACACAGTACACACACAGTAAAGGTGAGAAATTATCCCAACTGAGCAAGCCACTGAGTGGCGACAATGGCAAGGAAACACTCCCTAAGATGTTTAAGAGGAAGAAACCTTTAGAGGAACCAGACTCAGAAGGGAACCCATCCTCATCTGGGTCACAACAGATATTCTTAAAGAGATCATTATTGGTTTATATGTAATCTGTTTGGCTTTGAAAAGCCATTGTCCCAGCATTCTGGATTTGGAGTAGATGAGAGCTCCATCCAGAAGTAGGACCTCCGAGACCGATCATGCAGGTCCGGAGAGCAGAAAGGACCAGGATCGCCATAAACTCATGTGTAGCTCGGCAGAAGGAGAGAGAGATATCAACAATCCTACAGTTTTAAGTGTTCTTTGCATAATTAAAGGTTTTAGAGCTTCCTAACGGGTTCTAGCTTGGAGCCATTTATGATTGGGAACACTGCTGTAGGGTTCTACATAGAACATTGAAGGGTTCTTTAGAGGGACAATCAAAGAACTGAAGAGTTTTTTATTTGCCCTTTTTTAATGAGTGTAATAATACATTTAGCAAAATTTACTTCATAATTGTAAATAAATAAATGAATAAATAAATAAAGACAAAGTTAGAAGAGGTCAGAATAAATGAGCCTATACGGAATTATTAGACCTATGTTTACTTCATTATTGTTTACACAATAAACAAGATAATTATTTGGATAATCATTATATATTTATCATAATTATTTGTTTAATTATTTAAACATTTGGGTGTAATTGATGATATATTTTAAAATTAAAACTAAATGTGGCTAAAGAAATGATCTCAATCACATGGTAGACAAACTGGAATCTGAAAAATTAGCTGTGTATGAAAGCAGTAGTCATTATAGGCCTATAGATGTGGGCAAACTCATTACTTAAGCAGTGTAATGTCATGCTTTCATAAAACCTCTTGTAGACATATGAGCTGTCTTTCAGCATGACTGCTGAGACGTGTGTTTCAGTTATGTGAGTAAGTTAGCAAGACTGGGACGATCACCCCGGATGAATCTTTGTAATGAATCACAGACACAATACCAATTATTTAAATTGATTTTATAAATTGCATCATAAAATAGCTTACTTTGTCAACCGCTTGTGAAAAGATCACCCAATAAATAAAAAAAATAAAAGGTCAATGACCCGTTTGGAAACGAATGAGTCGACTCTTATTGGTGAGCCGAGCCACATGATTCATATGATAAGAATTCACAAGGTCAGACACCTGTGTGTGTTGATTGAGGATGAGCTGAGCTGACTGCATCCAGCAGAAAGATTCTGTTTCTTATAGACAGAGTTAAACCCAACCTGCCTCAGACAGTCTTCAGTGATACTCGGCGATACATTAGCTATAATGAGTGCGATAATGAGTAGATATTATGAGTACGTTAGCCTCATGCTACAAACTTTCAGTGTGTTTGTTGTGGTGTAAATTTGGTATTTAGGTATGTAAGTTTGTAAGGCAGACGGTTTTTTGACCCTTATAAAGATATTAAGGTTAAAAAGAAGACTGTTCATTGTTCATGCCTAAGCAACATTTAAGATAGAACACAGAGCTATCTATGAGCCATGTCGAAAGATTTTGATATTGGCTCTAATGGGTGTCGTTCGCACGAACGAGTTGGTTCTTTGAGTTGCTTTTGTTAGGTGAACATGAGCCGTATATTATTTATTTTATTTTATTTTTTACATTTTTAAAAAATATGTTAGCAATTGCATTACTCTTGTTGCAGAGAAATTGAATCTTTACAACATCTGAGCAGCCAAAATTAACATTAACTTTGGACATTTAGACTTTTTATGATTTAAAACTTGTGTTCAAAATATCTGCAATGTATCTGTGAATAAATATATTTGTTTGTTTGAATTTATTTGTTGTGGGTCAGAAGACAGGTCTGACTGTTTAAAAGAAATTGAAAAAGGAAGGGTCCGGGTACTCCGGTTTCCTCCCCCAGTCCAAAGACATGCATGGTAGACTGATTAGCGTGTCTAAAGTGTCCGTAGTGTATGAATGTATATGTGATTGTGCCCTGCGATGGACTGGCACTCTGTCCAGGGTGTGCCCTGCTTTGTGCCCGATGCTCCCTGGGATAGGCTCCAGGCTCCCCCGTGACCCTGGTAAAGGAGTAACCGGTAGAGGATGGATGGATGGATGAAAAAGGAAGAGTTTTTGCATTGTTTTATTGTGCCGTTTATTGTCTCTTCAAATAAAAACACTTAATGTGACCCCATTCTGATCCGGATGAAACTTTTTGATCAACTGGGCCTAGGCTACTCGCTATGTAACAAACAACAGACAGAATGCATGAGGTCACTTTACATGTTTTTTTTTTATGTGAAAATGCTGAAAACAGCACAATAAAACAATACAAACATTTCCTTCTTTTGTTGAATTTATTTTAAACAGTCAGACCCCTCATCTGACCCTCAACAAATACAACCATGATTCCGAAAAAGTTGGGACAGTATGTATAATGCAAAAAAAAAAAAAACAATTCAATTCACCCTGTACTATATTGAAAACGCATTTTTAACACATTATTTGATGTTTTAGTTTATCTCATGACACACTCCAAAAAAGTTGGGACAGTCAACTGTTTATCACTGTGTAACATCAGCTTTTCTTTTAATAACACTTATTAAGCATTTGGACACTGAGTGAAGACACCAGTTGGTTAAGTTTAGCAAGCAGAATTTTCTCCCATTCATCCATTATTAATTTCTTTAGCTGG
Source organism: Noturus placidus (assembly GCA_022414735.1). Classification (NCBI taxonomy): domain Eukaryota; kingdom Metazoa; phylum Chordata; class Actinopteri; order Siluriformes; family Ictaluridae; genus Noturus; species Noturus placidus. Next base: position 274,050 of record JAFFST010046947.1, read on the forward strand.
AAACTGTACGGGGCCTTCGTTGCCTTATTTTGTGATTCATAATGCACCACATGTTCTCAATAGGAGACAGGACAGGACTGCAGGGAGGCAATGTAAGCAACCACAGTCTCTTATGCAACCATGTACTTGTAATTCAGGCAGAATGTGGTTTGGCATTGTTCTGCTCTGGATGGAAGCACATGTTGCCCAAAATATGTACATATCTTTCTGCATTAAAGATGCCCTCACAGATGTGCAAGTTACCCATTCCATGAGCACTGACACACCCCAACCATGACAGACGCTGGCTTTTGGACCTGATGCTGATAACTTGGATGGTCCTTTTCCTCTTTGGCCCGGAGAACACGGCGGCTGTTTTGTTCAAAAACAATTTGAAATGTTTACTCATCGGACCACAAAAATTCCACTGTGCTACTGTCCATCTCACGTGAGCCCGAGCCCAGAGAAGTTGGTGGCACTTCTGGACAGTGTTGATGTATAGCTTCTGCTTTGCATAGTAATGCCTTAACTTGCATCTGTGGATGCAGCGGCGAATGGTGCTGGGTGACAAAAGGTTTACCAAAGTATTCCCGAGCAAATGTCCGGATATCCATTACAGACATTACTCATGTTTTAAGATAGTGACATCTGAGGGATCGGAGATCACACGCATTCAAAAGTTTTGACCTTTCCCTTTACGGACCGAGATTTGACCAGATTCCTTGAGTCTTTTACTTATATTGTGCACTGTAGAAGGTGAAATGCCAAAAAAAGTTTTGGATTATTCACTGATGTATCTGTTGGTAGATTGGTGAGCCTCGACCCATCTTTGCTCTTGAAGGACTAGGCCTTTTTGGAGGCTCCTTATATACTTTGATTAGAAGATTTGCCTCACCTGTTTCACATCACCGTCTTATTTCAACTCGTCACAATGCTATTAGTCATAAATTACCCCTGCCCCACCTTTTTTGGAATGTGTTGTATGCATCAATTTCAAAATAAACCTTAAATCTAAAAGAGAAAACAAAAAGAAACTGTGCAGTTGATTAGGTAAAACATCAAATACCTTGTCTTTATATGTTTTTTTGTTTAATTGGGGTTGAACTATAGTTGGTGAGTAATAGGGTTGGATGTGGGCGGCTGTGGCTCAGGCGGTAGAGCGGGTTGTCCACTAATCCACTAACCGTGGGGTTGGCGGTTCGAATCCCGGCCCGGGTGATCCCATGCCGAAGTGTCCTTGGGCAAGACACTGAACCCTAAGTTGCCCCCAATGGCAAGCTAGCACCTTGCATGGCAGCTCTGCTACCATTGGTGTGTGAGTGTGCTCATTAGTAAGTCGCTTGTAAATGTAAAAATGATATTTCTGTAAAGCTGCTTTGAGACAATGTACCATTGTAAAAAGCGCTATACAAAATCGATAAATTAGGGCGGCTGTGGCTCAGTTGGTAGAGCGGGTTGTCCACTAATCCACTAACCGTGGGGTTGGCGGTTCGAATCCCGGCCCGGGTGATCCCATGCCGAAGTGTCCTTGGGCAAGACACTGAACCCTAAGTTGCCCCCAATGGCAAGCTGGCAGCTCTGCTACCATTGGTGTGTGAGTGTGTCATTAGTAAGTCGCTTGTAAATGTAAAAATGATATTTCTGTAAAGCTGCTTTGAGACAATGTACCATTGTAAAAAAGCGCTATACAAATTGATGTGTATACAGTAGATACTGAAAGTGAAACACCAGTCGAATATAGAAAAGAGCACAGGAACATATATTATTACAGGTACAGTATATTTGACTAACGAGGTAATAAAAGGTCATACTATATTCATTGTTAGAGACATTCAGATGAGTGTTAACTTAAGGCAAAGTCACTGTCTCCCTCTAGTGGAGAGCAAAGAAAAAGGTCTGTGTATTGGAGAACGCTTTTATTGGATTGGCTAAGCAAGAACAAGAAACACAAATAATTACGCATATTATGCAGGTGGACTATATCAGGCCTGGGACCTCTATTTGATTTTTTAAGTTATTTGTAGCTGAATATGTGTTACAGGGATCTTTAAGAATGCATACAGAGATGGTAAAAGCACTTTGGTAATGTTCATTAAGTCTGTTACTTGGAAGCTAAAAGGTGCCATTGGGATCAGACAGCTTCAAGGAGATCCTAACGTCCTAAATGTTATCTAATCTATCATCATTTTATTATCACTTACTAAAATCATTTTGTTTAGAGAAGATTTTAAAGCTGTACGTCAACTTTTACCAGAGGATTTATGTAAATGAGTAATCTCAATTGTATTGAATAAAGAATTTGGTTATTTTAACACCTCTGGTTGTGTCAGAGTAATGATCGAAATCGGCCTCTCTATCTGCTTACACTAAATGTACACTACAACAAAAAACAACTAGTCTATATGAAGTGGTGAATTCATCACTGTACTCCAAATGCTACTATAAACCTGCACGGAAAAAAAGCAGTGCAGCAGAAATATTAGTTAATAATTCATTGCTCCAACTCCAAGGGGATTGAATATTCACACTGACTGCATCACTGATGTCAAGCCAAATCCCTCAATCTGTAGATCAAAACCTTGTAATAGTTCCCAGTGCAGTACAGTCCAGAATTCACCTGCTCTAAATCCGACTTACCTATAGACTAGGGGTGCAACACAAGGTCACATTCTATATCTATATCTGTGGTCAGAGTTAAATCAGAAGTGGGTGTGGCCTAAACAGGCCTCTTTGGAAACACTTTGGATGCCTCTTTGGCTAAATTCTGGAAAACAGCCAAAAAATTATGACATTGTCAAAACAGAAGACCTCTTACACACACTGTCTGGATGTTGGCTGATAAAATGTTTAAATGGCCGAATAAGACATGAATAACGAGAAATTTAGATCAGTCAGTCATTGTGCTTAAATGTTTTAAGTGCCTTTTATCTCAGGCAATGACCGAGAGATTAACGTGGATAATGCTGATAAAAGTTTCTTTCAAATTTGGCAGTAACGATGTTTTCTCCATAATTAGATTAAGTTATAAATGTAGCCTGTAGGTTTCCTAATTGTAAGCCTGTATAGTAGCAAATGATGAAATACTACCAAGTGAAGGGTTTTCCCATGCTGCCATGCATATATTACGCAGTTATGTCGTAATTAGTCCTAAAGTAGATGTATTCTCTATTACATTCCCAATCCCCAAGTTAAGACACATGAATCAATGTCAAATATGAAAAGCTGAAAGAATATATATGTATATAT
>JAFFST010046947.1:277484-288637 GCA_022414735.1 Noturus placidus
TATATATAAACACCCCTGAACTGTGTAGAATTGTGAGTGTTGAGGAGAGGAAAGCCCTCATTTAGGTGTATTTTCAAAGTGAGAAAGGACAAGCCCACAGAGCTAACAGATGGGGGCAGCATTACTCCATACTATCATCTCTATTACACTAATCATGCATTCTCTATGTGTAGGCCATTGCTCTGTATGCAGACTGCGGGGAATTCACATTCTACCGCATCTAGGACATGCACTGAAACTCATCATTCATAATTTGTGAAATAATTCACTTCAGTGTTTAAACTTGGGCTTGGTTCTTTCTGCACACCTTCCGCTTTGGTGAAGGAGAAAAGACACTGCCTTTCTGAGTAGTAATGAACCTCAAGGGTTTTTAAATTTTTTTTATTATTATTATTTTTGCATTATATCTGTCCTTTAGGGAGGGTTTAGACTGCCATAATTCAGCACAGAAAGGAGTTTCTGAAATTGCAGACATGTCTATCATTAGGGAATAATGCATTGAAAATCCTAACTTTGGCATAATTAAGTCCATCTAATAAAGCATTTCTGAGGCAGGCAGAAATGAGAAGAGTACATTATCACAGTAATCCCTTCATAATTCAGACACACACAGCCCTGTAGCTTAATAGTCTAAAAGCCCTGATCTTGCCGTTATCATCAATGGGAATTATTGGTAGATTAATAAATGCTTTGTGCAACGATAGCCTCAGAAAATATATTACATTTGTGTGAGGTCAATTATGTACTCATGAATTTTGAGTCTCTGCTCATGTGCCAGTTTGGGGTGTCAAACTATTTATCATAACCCTTCATTTGGCTATTAAAGATTAATATATACACACACATCAAAATGTGCCTGAAAGCTCCAAAAGATTATTTGCAATTAAATGAGAGAAAGTTCACTCATGTATTTTCCACTGCAAGCCTGGGCATCTCTCCATCCCATACAGTCCTTCTAGCTGATGCACACGGCCATCAATAGGTTGTCGACACCAAGTAGTTAAGAATGGTTTAATAAGTCATTTCTGCATTGATCTGCAATAATTCAGCATATTACAGACTAATGAGGTTTACCATGAAAAACAATATTACCAGTTGCTAAATTATTAGCTTGGGGGTTTTCATATTAGCATCAAATCTGACCATCTTTTTGGAAGCTTGCTATTTTCTGGTAAAAACCTATGTAATTACATGTTTTGTGGAAATTGCACACTAATGGTAAATTCCAAGATAAGCACACTATAAATGCCAGCTATGTTTTCTAAGCGGCATAATGATTTGCGATTAGCTTTAGCATTTAACTTTTAGTTTTCCCAGAAATATGGCTCTCTTTTTCAGTTGACTGTGAGCTCCATATTGAAGTTGGTTTGCTTTTATTTTAAGCTACAGTGCATTTTCTTTGTTAAAAAAAACGAGGGGAAAAAAAAATTATCGTCAGGGGCATTGGGTCAGAATTGGCAGGAGTTTTGTAGGTATTTGTCATACTCCAGCCAGCATTGCCAACTGAGTGACTTTCACACGAGTGTGCTTTTAGGAATGTTATTTTGAAAAAAAGACTAGTGACAAATCTGGTGACTTTTTGAGCGACTCAGCACCAGCGGGTAAAACCTTATGTTCAGTAACCAGTTCCTTTGTGTATATTGTGTCTGTAATGGAAATGATGGTATTTTGTAAATATGTAAATAGTTCAGTAGTTAATGGTGCTATGAGCAAATGACTTCTTTCCATTGGAAATAGTTCCTCTGATCTGATTTCTCTCATCCATCATTTTCTCACCTGATAAAACAGTTAATTAAATTACTTGGTGTGAAGCTACTGAATGATAGCCAGCTAATTTCTAAAGTGCTGTAGTTGGAAAAGTCAATAAAACAGTCACTAACAGTGCATGGTTTGTGCGTTTCTGTGTGTTTATGGGGTTCAAATTTGCCTGAGAGTCATTGACGGCTTCTGCTTGCTCTTGCTATTTTTGATGGATTTGTGAAATGTTCTTTAGTCTGTGTTCTAACTAGAATGCTAACATCATTCAACTAGTGCCAATGTTTTTCATGCTTTTAACAGTGTGAGAATACACTGATCAGTCATAACATTAAAACCACCTGCCTAGTATAAAAAAAGTCCCCTTTGTGCTACAAAAACAGCTCTGACCCGTTGTCTGACATGGACTCCACAAGACCTCTGAAGGTGTGCTGTGGGATCTGGCACCAACACGTTAGCAGCAGATCCTTCAAGTCCTGTAAAGTTGCAAGGTGAGGTTTCCATGGATCAGACTTGCTTGTTCAGGACATCCCACAGACGCTCAATAAGATTGAGATCTGAGGAATTTGGAGGCCGAGTCAAGACCTTGAACTCTATGTCATGTTCCTCAAACCATTCCTGAACAATTTTTTAAATGTTACATTGTGCATTATCCTGCTGAAAGAGGCCACTGCCATTAGGGAAGACCGTTGCCATGAAGGGGTGTACTTGGTCTGCAGCAGTGTTTCAGTAGGTGGTATGTGTCAAAATAACATCCACATGAATGCCAGGACCCAAGGTTTCCCAGCAAACCGTTGCTCAGAGCATCACATTGCCAGCTTGCCTTCTTCACATAATGCATCCAAGTGACATCTCTTCCTCAGGTAAGCGACACATGCATATCAGGTCGTCCACATGATGTAAAAGAAACAAGGATTCATCAGAACTGAACCATGGAGCAATGGAAGAAGGTGGTCTGGTCTGATGAATCCTTGTTTCTTTTACATCATGTGGACGACCTGATATGCATGTGTCGCTTACCTGAGGAAGAGAGTTCACGTGCCCATTGTTAGACACCTTTAGTGGTGGCCGGGGTAAGCATGGACATTAATACAGCTACTCAGCCCCATATGCAGCAAGCTGCAATGCACGTTGTATTCTGATATCTTTCTATAACAGCCAACATGAACTTTTTTTAGCAAGTTGTCTTTCCTTGGCCCACTTTTGGTAGGTACTAACCACTGCATACTAGGAACACCCCAGAAGACCTGATTTTGGAGAAGCTCTGGCCTAGTTGTCTAGCCATCACAGTTTTGCCCTTGTCAAAGTTACTCAGATCCTTATGCTTGCCCATTTTTCCTGCTTCCAACATATCGACTTCAAAAACTGACTGGATCTTGCTGATTAATATATCCCACCCTTTGACACATGTCATTGTAATGAGATAATTAATGCTCTTCACGTCACCTGTCCATGGTTTTAATGTTATGGCTGATCAGTGGATCAGTGGAGTACTTTTTTCCATTCAAAGCTTATATGTTAGCAAGCTAGCTAGCAAAAATCAAGCAGCTAGTTCAGTCTGTAAATACTATGCAGTATTATGATCAGCTGAGTGATGCACTGGCAGACTACTGAAGGATCACACAGTCACAGTGCGCTGAACTGTAAAAATCATACGGTTTCTCTGCATTATAGCTATCCTTTATGGAGCACAGGCACTAACAGCAGACGAGCTTTAGTTTTCTTTTCACATCTCTTATTTTTAACGGCTGTCTCTGTTTTTTAATTAGGTTGCATAACTGATTGACAGAAATAAGACATAAGGAGTTGTTTGCCTGCTGTATGCAGATGTTAGCCTACTTTTGGGATAAAAAAGCCCATATGTGCATGTCTATGAGGTTAGAGCGAGTATGATTGGAATACTTTGGACAGCATTGCTGTGAAACATCTCCACTTCAAGAGAATTAGTGACGTCCTTTCGTGGCCTAATTGCGAGAGAAGCAACTAGAGTTTATAAAGATGCTGGGCTTTGCAATGCAGTCTGACATCCTTGTTTATTTGAGAGCAGAAAAGAGAGTATCACTTTTTAATTGCAAAAAAAAAAAAAATGGAGTGATGAGTAACCAACGCATAAACACGTGTAAGCTAGAGACTGAGAATTTCATACAGAGTCTTAATTTTTCGCAACACATATGTTACACAATTCTTTTCCGGCCCTTACACTATAGTATAGTTAAATATATTTTGGTTTTCTAATCAGCTGACAGAAGTGAACATCAACTTGCAATGTAAATGATTATTATAATGTAATAATAATGTATTAAAGTTCCTACTATATCAGTGAAAAGAGCCACTGCTGTAGGATTTAGAAAAGCACCATGGCCAAGGTCTGATTTAAAAAAATGAAAGAGCAGTCATATCAAAGAGTATTTTCTCTTCAGCTTATGCGGTTACAATAGTTATAATACCTGTCATCACATCACTGGTTTACATATTATGTCTATTTTCGTCATTGACATGAATTATCGTTTCATAGTAATTGCTTGGGATTAGTCATTCAGTCCAGTTAGATTTACTTGCATGTAGAATTGATAAAATGTTAACTTAATTTCAATGCATTGAGCAGGCCTGACCTTTTTTTTTTTACCCCCTTTTCTCCCAGCAGACACACTGTGACCATATCAGGTGTGAGCATACGACTAATGCATCACCCAGATAAACTGAAAAAACAAGAAAGCTTCAGTGAAAACAAAAGCAGTGCCTGATGGAAGAACTCTGATGCCTCATGTGTCAGTCTATTCATTTGATGGTTAAATCAGCCGTGTTATTCTGTCCCAGATAGAAAAGTCATACTTGAGCTCTGCATATAAATGAAATATGCATTGGTGTATGCAATATTAAGCTAGATATAAATAAGGTAATTATAATAACTGAATGTATTTGAGGAACCAAAAAAAAAAAAAAAAAAAACAAACATAGCTGGTTTCCACTGTATCAGCTGTTTGCCAGGCTCAACAACAAAGAATACAGTCGCTATTCTATACACCAGATCTTTATAGTTTTGTTTATGTTCAGATGATTGGAAAGGCAACAGGAGGATTTTGACTTGATGTGATGTTCATGGACCCACTCTTGAATTTAGTTTTAGGAAGGCGTTTGAAACGTTATCATTTTTCAAATATGAGAACTTCAAGAGGGTTTGCACAATTGGGACCAACTAATTCTGTCAAATAGACTCATTTTTCTTGGCCGTTTTACAACTATAGAGAGTAATGATCAACTCCATATTATGGAGCTACCACTAGGGTAAACAATCAACAATATATATTGAGGTTCAAGAGAATGCTTTGTTTTTCCTTGATATTTAATAGCCGATTGGTATTCAGCCTAATATAGGCAGCTTATATGAGCACTTTCTCAGCTACATTTACATTTACATTTATTCATTTAGCAGACTCTTTTATCCAAAGCGACTTACAAATGAGAGCACATTCACACACCAATGGTAGCAGAGCTTCATGCAAGGTACTAGCTTGCCATCGGGGGCAACTTCGGGTTCAGTGTCTTGCCCAAGGACACTTCGGCATGGGATCATCCGGGCCGGGATTCGAACCACCAACCCTACGATTAGTGGATTAGTGGACAACCCGCTCTACCGACTGAGCCACAGCCGCCCATCTAGAACATTGTTTGCCTAATCCAGTTAAAAGTGAAATCGATTCTTAAGGTTTGTCTTTTCTTTAGGTTGTTGGCTTTTTGACATATTTGGACAAGCAAACAGTTGATCCTCTTCTTGAAAGAGTGACTATTAATAAAGTTGATATACTTGAACAAAAAAGAAAATTAGCTTTTTCAATCATTTATTCAGCAGAAATGAATGCAAGCTTTCCAGTTCCTGAGGCAGCAAAGCAACCCCAAACTATATCATTTCCATCACTGTGCTTCACAGTTGGTATAAGGTGCTTCTCCTGAAAAACTGTCTGCACCAAACATGTCTGCTTTAACTGTGGCCAAACTACTATCTTTTATTAGTCTGACCAGAGCACATTATTCCAAAATGCCTGGTCTTTGCCTATATGCTCATTGGCAAACTGTAGTCTTTCAAAGACCCTGGCACGCCTCCCATGCAGGATAAATATGTCCAATCTCTTTCCGATTGTAGAAGCATGCACTTTGACTCAAACAGTTGCAAGACCTACTAGCAGATCCTCTGGTTCAGTTAGGGGGTTCCTGGAGACTTATTTTTGCATCAGATGGTCTGGTCTTTGGCTGAATTTGCTGGTACGGCCAGTCCTGGACAAATTAGCAGGTGTTTGAAATCTGCGCCTTTTGTAGATGATTTTCCTTACAGTGGAAAGATGTATTTCAAATAATTTGGAGATCTTTTAAATTTCCCTTGCCGGACTCATAGGCATCCATAACCTTTTTTCTGAAGGCCTTATAGAACCTCTTTAGATATTGACATGATGACAACACACACCTCAATAACAAAGGGAACACCAGACACTAGATATGAGAGGGGTATAAATAAGACAGGTTCTAAACACTGGCACACAATCTTGAACAACTGATTCTAATTTTATGAATTTGAAGATGTAGTGAAATGTAGGGCTGTACTTAATATTTTTCTTGTGACGGATCTGGTTTTTTTTGTTCATTTAACATATGACATTGACTATAAAATGTCAATTGTATGTGTCATTTAATAGAGTGTATCAATTTATTAAAGTTGAGTGACTCAAGTAAAGTGTTATAACAGTGATAGAACACTGATGAGAGTATAGTCAAGTCAAGTGGCTTTTATTGTCATTTTAACCATATACAGTGAAATGAAACAACATTCTGCAAGGACCATGGTTCTACATAAAACAACACATTAACTACATGTGATGACAGAACTTAATAAGACTGGGGAGAAAATATTTCGCATCAAAATAATTATATGTACACCACAATTGAAAAAAAAAATTCTCTCCAGGCAAGTATGTGTTAATGATAAATGTACGTGTATTAAGGACAATCACATGACGATGCTTAATGTCAAACCCTGAAGTGTAAGTAGGGGTCCAAGTTTTTTTTTTGTTGTTTTTTTTTCTCCCAAGTTTGGTCTTGCCAATTCTCACCCACTAGCTAATTCTCCCCTATCACATGACAACTACCAGCCAGGTAGGGTGGGACAAGCATGTACTTCCTCTGAGACACATGAAGCCAACCTCCACAACTTTTCAAATTACTGCTCACCCTGCATCACAGGTCAGCATAACATAATTGGAGGAAAATACCATCTGACCTATTTTTAATGACCTCACAGGCACCTGTCATTAACTAAAGTCACTCTGACAGAGGAACGATTAAGCCAATCTTGCCACCCCCTAAGAGCATGGCCAATTTTCACAGCCATGGATGGTTATGTCATCGTCGGGATTCAAATGTAAGGCGCTAACTTGTCATCGGGAGCAACTTGGGGTTCAGTATCTTGCCAAAGGACACTTCAGTATGTGGAGTCATGTGGGACAGAAATCAAACTGCCAATCCTACGATTAGTGGACAACCCGCTCTACCACCTGAGCCACCCAAGTAATCCATTCTTACTCAAATTGGCTACAAGCAGCGTTGAAGTGTCTGAGGCTACGTTAAAACTGAACTCAGCACAATTTCTTGACTAAGAGCACTAAAACCCAGAAATGTAAAACTGTCTATATGAGTTCATTTTGAGGAGATTCTCTCATGTCTGATGTATGATAAATTGAGCCAAACACTTCTCCAACTCTTACAGCTTACATCCTCAGTGGATCACCAGGAGACTGAGGCTTGCCAGGTGCTAATAGTTTAAACCTTGTATATAAAAAGCATGGAAAATTATCTGTATAAGAAAATTTATCTGTATATAAACCTGTTTCAATTAGCACTCAAAGTTTATTCAACATGTAATGAGGAGGATCTCAATGTAATAAGGTGCACAGCACAGGCTTACTGAACACACTGATCTGAACAGAAGATGTACATAGCAATAACTCACTGTGGGCTTAAGTGATCGTTCATATTATCATGTCATGATGAAGTCTGCAGTAGTGGACGAGACTTGTCCTGACTGGCTACTCTCAGAACAAAGGGCCAAGGTCTTCTAATAGCTCTAGGATAATAAAAGGGCTGAATATGTCCAATTTAAGTCTGCAATGCTCTTAAAAGCATCTTCATGTTAACTGACAAAACACACAGGTTATTCATTTCCCCCTTTTTCAGTGATGACTGTAGTTCACTGGGAGCAGAGTATACTGCCATCAATGTAATACTCCAGATATGTTAAAACAGGATGATTATATTTAACTTTATTCATTTGGCAGGCTCTTTTATCCAAAGTAACTTACAAAGTGAGGTGAATGCAGTCCAATTAATCTAACTGTTAAAGGAGCTGTCAGTAATATAAGTGCTGCAGAAATAAAACTGAACCAACTGGCCAGAAACAAGTGCAAAAGAGAAGGAAGAATAGAGCTATGACTTAATGTTCTGAGATGTACAGTAGCTATGGGACACACAGGGCAGGAAGTTGGCTCGGGTCCTGAGTTTTGATGAGGCCACTGAAGGGTGATTACGGAAATGTCAAAATGCAGTATCCCCAATAACCTGACATCTCAGGATTTAACACAATCACACTAGCATGTCTGTGACTTGTGCAGGTTCATATAAAAGTTGTATTTTTTGTGTCTATGTAATGTATGACAGAGTATTTTTTGTGCCACATTATTCTAAGTAGCTAATATGTTTTAAGTTGCATCATAGGTATTGCATGATCAAATAAAAACAATCACTGAGAGCAATATGCCTGACTGGGGTTCATTGTCTCTACACCAGGGGTAATCAGCTAAAATATGTCCATCTACATGAAATTGCCTGCTTAACCTGGTTGAATGGTATTTTAATGCTGAACCATTAATGCTTAGTTAATGACTACAAATAAGAATTTGAATATGTTTTGTTTTTCACTGGCACTGACTTTTTGACTAGACATGAGACATCTATTTTGAACTTACAGTAGAGAATACACTTCTCTGTCCCATAATTTTGAAGCATTGTGTGTGTGTGTGTGTGTGTGTGTGTTTAAACAAGCTATGTTGTTACTTGACCAATCACACAAGATTAGGTAAATAAATTAAAGTAAACAAGGAACAAGGTAAATAAATAAAAAAAATCTCTTCCCAGGTGCAAAAAGTTCTCAGTTCTCAGTTCATCCAGAGAAGAGTCCATGGACTCTGAACCAATGATACAGAAATAAACCACTGCAGTATCGGACATTCAGATAGACAAAAGGAAATACACGTATACAAAAATTTGACATCACTAAGGATGCTTTATTATATTCAAATGAGTAAAATATGTTGAAAAAGGCCTGCAGAGCCTCGTCACCTCATCTGCATTCACTATAATCAGCCCCAAGTCCTTGCATATGATGATGGTTGCCAAGGTAACCCCTCATTGGAACTAACTGAAAAGTACAAGAAGATTTCCATGATCCTGTATTGAGAGAAATTGAGAGAGAGTGCTCAATAAAACACAACAAGTATTAAAGAAAAAGAAGTTAAGATAAACAAAACTCACACTTATTGTTGGATTAAGATTCCTCCAGACCAGGGGTTGTTTTGGAAGGATTTCTCACAATTCCAGTTGAGGTTGGTGAATGTTGCCTGTGGCCTAATAAATTATTATACGCAAGCAACTAAAATGTATAAGTAAAGCGGAAACTTTTACACTGATGACTAACCTCACATTAGTTATTTATGTATTTATTCTTGTTTGTCTGCATTGATGTTACACGGGCCAGCACTCTCGTTTAATTCCTCAGCAAGAATGCTGCTCAAATAAGTAATCAAAAGGAGAGTCACAAAATATTATACATTTAACACAGTTCATGCATGATGAGGTTGAAATTTGGAATAAATATTGCTATAAATATATAAATCCAATTTAGGTTGGAAGCGTAATACGAGTCTGCAACACATTTCATGGGAGACATTCTGCTCTTCATTGCCTCTGGTCAAATATTTCGGCTCTTTACAGCTACCAACACATTTGCATAAGCATTTGATTCTCCCTAGGATCTCTCTAGAAGAACTCCATATTTGCTTGACATAATTATGATGTACAATTACTGAACATACTGATCTGTAAAGTACTGATTGAGACCGCTTGAGAGATTAGCTGGGTAACCGGGAATGAATACTCAACCCATAAAAGGGCATACACATATCATTTCTGATTTAAGAGATTTTATGTATTGTCCAAGGTGATTATGTCCAAAAGCCAATTAAAAACAGCTAACAAAAGAAGCAAGTAGTTTATCTTATTTACACACAGTAAACAAAGTAGTCAAATTGTTTCCACACACATAATAGATGTTATTTCAAAGTCAGAAATTCTAAAGAAATTTGATTTAGTCCTGTTTATCTCCAAATATTCTAGCTAAATATGTTCCTAATACAGACAAACCGGTCTAAATTCTTTCTGTAACATGTTATTTTTTCCTTCCACCTTCACTTTAGTATTAAACTGACCATATCCAAGTGGTTCCACCTGTGGGAAATGTTTATAATCCATCAGCCAGCCAATCACGTTCATCATGATGTCGAAAGGAATAAACAATTAACACAACAGTTTAGATGTGGTTGATTTAGCTGCCTGCTGGTGCATGCAGTTAGTCAATAAGGACCCTCAGATGAGCAGTCGTCACATATGAGACCTGGATTGCGTTTCATGTACTGTATATCCAGTGATTACATTTCATGTCATCATGAAATGTAAAAAACAATTACCTATTTGTCCACTGATCTGCGATAGAAATGAAATTATTGTATAATTTTTATAGTCAATATGCCTTAATTTGTGTATTTTCCTGCTCAAATACGGGTGAAAGATGTGAAGGGAGGCAGCGACGAGCTGAGCCAACTCTCGGATTGCGCAATCCCTCACAAACTGCATTTGGCAATTGATCTCTCTGTATGTCCCCAATGTAATGTTTGTACACACTTTTATTATATGTATTCACATTCCATTGTCTAGGTCATGCATTTCACGCATGTGTATAACTTATTAGTCTGATAAAACACCACAGTGAAAAAGCAGGAGGGGAGGCAGGCAGTACCTCTACCTCACTGAAGGGGGCGTGTGTGAGCATACGGGCTTGTTCTGCTATTTTTCTTCTTCACGTATTACAGACAAATGGCATTGTGGGTAATATGCTAGCTAAAAAAGTCGAGTAGAGAAAGTTAAGTGCACCGCAACAGTCCATCCATCCATCCATCCATCTTCAACCGCTCACTCCTTTTCAGGGTCACGGGGGAACCTGGAGCCTATCCCAGGGAGCATCGGGCACAAGGCAGGGTACACCCTGGACAGGGTGCCAGTCCATCACAGGGCACAATCAC
>JAFFST010046947.1:295098-310310 GCA_022414735.1 Noturus placidus
AGTCCTTCAGGTGCCTTTTGGCAAACTCCAGGTGGGCTGTCATGTGCCTTTTACTGAGGAGTGGCTTCCACCTGGCCACTCTACCATTCAGGCCTGATTGGTGGAGTGCTGCAGAGATGGTTGTTCTTTTGGAAAGTTCTTCTCTCTCCACAGAGACATGCTGGAGCTCTGTCAGAGTGACCATCTGGTTTTTGGTCACTTCCCAGACTAAGGCCCTTCTCCCCCGATCACTCAGTTTGGCCAGACAGCTAGCTCTAGGAAGAGTCCTGCTGGTTCCAAACTTCTTCCATTTACGGATGATGGAGGCCACAGTGCTCATTGGGACCTTCAATGCTGCAGACATGCTACTGTACCCTTCCCCAGATCTGTGCCTCAATACAATCCTGTCTCGGAGGTCTACAGGCAGTTCCTTGGAGTTCATGGCTTGGTTTGTGCTCTGACATGCATTGTTAACTGTGGGACCTTATATAGACAGGTGTGTGCCTTTCCAAATCATGTCCAATCAACTGAATTTACCACAGGTGGACTCCAATCAAGTTGTAGAAACATCTCAAGGGTGATCAGTGGAAACAGGATGCACCATTTTGAGCTCAATTTTGAGTGTCATGGCAAAGGCTGTGAATACTTATGTACATGTGCTTTTTAATTTTTTTATTTTTAATAAATTTGCAAAGATTCCAAACAAACTTATTTCACGTTGTCATTATCGAGTATTGTTTGTAGAGTTTTGAGGAAAATAATGAATTGAATCCATTTTGGAATAAGGCTGTAACATAAGATAATGTGGGAAAAGTGAAGCACACTGTATAACACTACAAAATGTTGCATTTACCAAGAAAAATGTTAAACAACATAACTTTATTAGAAAATGACCTGTTTACTGATTATACTGACATACTCAACTTTTCAGCCATATATAATGATGACAATGTCCGTTCATGTTTCAACAAAGCCAGTTTGTGCTCACCAACTTCAATCACCCAACAGTTATGGTTATTATTAGGCGAAAGGCCCAGTATTTCATAGATTTCAGTTATTACTATTCAGCCAACCAAAATGTAAATGCATGTCTTATTACCACAAAAGGAATTCCAATGTAATATGTAGTGTGAGATACAAAACGTCTATGCAAATGTCATATTCGCAGGGAAGAAGCTAAGAAAGAAAGGGTAAAAAGGCCCTGAAACACATTGAAACGTCCATGCTCCATTTTAAGCAAAAACCTTCATGTAATACTTCAGTTTATCAGGTTGATCTTTAAATGTTATCGATTTAAGGGTTGCTTCTGAAGTGCAAATCTATACTCTGTGTTAACAGTACAATAAAGTTAGCATGAAATTGAGAAACTGAGGTAAATCTAGGATTTGCAAAGATGAGTCAGTGAACATACAAATGAGATCTTCAATAGAAATGACTCCATTGCTAGAATTATCCTTGAAATTAATGGGTCATTGGAAGTTGTACTATCCAAAATTGGGAATAGAAAGGCAGGGTCGAAACAACAGAATATGAATGTCCAAAAAGGATTATATAGGTATTGAATGTATTATAATATCCTGTATGTAAGTCTGAAGTCACCCACAAGCCAGAAGAAGGGATCACATTGAAAGCTTGAGGAAGCAACTAATTTCTACAGAACAGTACAAATACAAAAACGTCAGTTGGACATTTCATTGCAAGACTTCCTCCCGGTATTAAAATGAAATGGCACGTCAACTTAGTCTGGAAAATACTGATATGCCTGGTCATTTGTGTGAGGTGATTTGAATTGGATCCAGGCAAGCATATTCGCTTAATCACAGCCGGGTCTGATAGAGGCAGGGAGGGAAATCTGAACACACTCTCAGAAAAAGATGGATTCAATTTTCTCATGGCAACATCTGAATGAACATATCATCCTTCTATTAAAATCATAATAACCCTCAAAGACTTGAATGAAGCAGAATGAAGATTTCAAAAGGAGAATCACTGAGGAATAGGACAGAGAGTGCTAAGAAATTTGAGTGGCCTCATTACACTTGCCTGTAGCCCATCACCTCCTGAGCAAACACAGGCATGCTCAACTTACTACAGCAACAGAGCATCTGCTCTGCACCGTTTAGTGTTTTACACACTCGAACACTTTAGTCATGCACATTCAACTGTGCAGTGCTTTATTTCTCCAGGAGTTATCACAAAAATCTTTCTTGTTCATAGCAAAGAACGTAAGCTTAGTGGCTGATGTGGTAGCAGGCTGTGGTAAATGCAAATGAAATTAAAAGAAACATTGGCTTAATTATCAAATATGTCACATTGTTTATTAATGAGAGGATTTTAATTTGGGTTTAATTGGAGTATTGATTTACACAGCACTCTTATGTAGAAGAATAAACCTGAGATCAATGCAGCTTTGTAGTTCGTGAACATCCAAAAGAAAACCGATTGAATTATCAGACGACGTGTGGTCTGGAGGAGGCATGCACTTGAAACATGATTCGGCGGATTAACATCTTCATTTCAGTGGCACTGCATTACTTTTATAATAAACTGATTGCATCCTATAATAACTCCACAATTACTGCGGTACCTACACAATCAAATGACATCTTTTTAAAAGCTTGTCATTAAATGTTAAACAACAGCAATGTAAATTTTTTCTTAGTGTCATTTGTTCAATTAGGAGCTGCTTATAGTGCTACAACCACTGACTGGTGAAGGGAATAACATCAATTATCTCATTACAATGGCACCTATTACAGGGTGGGATATATTAGGCAGAATGTGAACAGTCAGTTCTCAACGTCGATTTGTTGGAAACAAGGAAAAATGGGCAAGCGTAAGGATCTGAGCGACTTTGACAGGGGGCAAATTGTGATAGCTAGATGACTGGGTCAGAGCATCTCCAAAACCGCATGTCTTGTGGGGTGTTCCTGGTATGCAGTGGTTTGTACCTACCAAAAATGGTCCAAGGAAGGACAACTGATGGACTAGTGACAGGGTGAAGGTACCAAAGATTCCACGATGCACGTATTGAGCAAAGGCTAGCCCACAGAAAAACTATTGTTAGCACAAATTGCTGAAAAAGTTAACGCTGGCTATAATAGAAAGGTGTCACAACACACTTGCTGCATATGGGGCTGCGTAGCCACAGACCAGTCAGAGTGCCCATGCTGACCCCTGCCCACCATCGAAAGTGCTTACAATGGGTATGTGAACATCAGAACTGGACCAATAGGAGAAGGTGGCCTTGTTTGATGAATCATGTTTTCTTTACACCTGCATACACTATGGGAAGAAGCAGTGTGATGCTCTGTGCAATGTTCTGCTGGGAAACCTTTGGGTTTGCCATTCATGTAGATGTTACTTTGACACAAGCCAACTACTGCAGACCAAGTACACCCCTTCATGGAAACTGTATTCCGTAATGGCAGTGGCCTCTTTCAGCAGGATAATGCGCCCTGTAACACTGTAAAAATTGGACCGGAACGGTTTGAGGAACATGACGCAGAGTTCAAGGTGTCGACTCAGCCTCCAAATTCCCCAGATCTCAATCCAGTTGGAGCATCTGTGGGATGTGGTGGACAAATAAGTCTGATCCATGGATGCCCCACTTTGCAACTTACAGGACTTAAATGATCTGCTGCCAACATCTTGGTGCCAGATACCACAGCACTCCTTCAGAGCTCTTGTGGGGTCCATGACTCAACGGCTCAGGGCTGTTTTTGTGGCACAAAAGACCTACACAATATTATGCGGATGGTTTTGATGTTCTGACTGATCAGCCATAACATTACAACCACTACTGTTAGGTGACGAGGCCTGGAGTGCAGCCAGCATTCCAATTCATCCCAAAGGTGTTCAGTGGCTCTGAGGGCAGGCCACTTTGCACAGGGTCATGCTGGAACAGGTCTGGGCCCCTTGGTTCGACTGAAGGGAAACTGTAATATTACAGTTTACAAAGAGATCTGAGACAATTGTGTGCTTCCAACTTTATGGCAACAGTTTGGAGAAGAAGCACATATGGGTGTGATGGTCAGGTGTCCACAAACTTGTGGCCATATTGTGTAATGTGGCCTGTGTAAACCATTCACATGGTTGTATTTTGACATTTTCTAGTTTATATATAGTTCCAAACTCTACAGATTTTCCTGCAACAAAATGTTTCATTCTCTTTTACATTTATGTAAATTGGAAAGTTCTAGCGTTTTTAAAATCTGACTACTCCCCAAGATTAAAAAGGAGAAGCCTGCAAAGATTTAATTCCAGTTCCACTGAAAGATGCACCAACTACCTTACAATTTAGACCCTAAATCAACTTGTGGAATATATGGCCACATTTTAAAGA
Source organism: Noturus placidus (assembly GCA_022414735.1). NCBI lineage: Eukaryota > Metazoa > Chordata > Actinopteri > Siluriformes > Ictaluridae > Noturus > Noturus placidus. Next base: position 299,423 of record JAFFST010046947.1, read on the forward strand.
ATGATAATTTTATAATGCTATTTTAAGGGTTTATTGACATCATTATCAGAGATGGCCACCTTGCTGAAATGCACTGAAAAGTCACATGTGAATGGGAGGGATTGTAAAATAAACCAACAGCCTATGGTGCAATTCTTTCTCAACTAACACATAGATCAAATGAAGATCATTTGTGATGTGACTGCTAATAATTTTGGAAACTTTACTACTAATGAAATGTTATTCGGTGGATTTATATGCAGATTAATCTTGTAGCTGCTTGGTTTTGTTGCTATGGATCATTACTAGGAAGCTGTTAAATGTTAAAATATCCCAAGCAGCAGAACTGAACAAGTGCTTACCAGTATAAAGAAAAAAGGAGAGATGGATTATTTGAGTCATCACCTTTAATGTTGATTTGGATTTAATTTGGTTATCTGTGGTTAAAATATGACTAATTGGAAATAGTTCGGCCACTAACCCCTTCCGTGCATCTCGATCATGGATGTAGTGTTTCCTGTTTGTTGGACCATGATGCTGATTGGTTGGTAGTGGAGATCACTTTATGCACTACTTAGTTATGATGTGCAACAAGTGTCAGTGGTAAAACTGGAATTTGACACATTATTAGTTTTAAACTCACTACTTTTATAGTAAAATGTATGATCTACTTTAGAGTCTGACTTACAGTTCAAGTGTTGCAATTGGCTATTGATTTTAAGGCATCTCTTAAATCAACAAATGCATGCCTCTAAAAATTCCTATACCTCCTTTAGATCAATCTAAAGAAGACCAAGTGATGGAACTGTTTGGCTTGTATCTGTTCTCGACTACACGTACAGTCCACGCCAAAACTATTGGAACAACAAGTCTAATTAATTTGGGTTTGAAATCAAAAGATTGATATGAGAAGAGTTTTTTTAAATTCCTGGTATTTACATCTAGATGTGTTAAACATAATAAATAGAACCTTTTGTATCAGACCACACAAAGCTTTAATATTTGGTTGCATATCCCCCTTTGCTTGCAATAACTGAATCAAGCCTGCAACTCATCGACATCAAATTGTTGGTTTCTTCTCTTATATCAGCCTTTTTCAGTTGTTGTTTGTTTCAGGGGATTTCATCCTTCAGTCTCCTCTTCAGGAGGTGAAATGCTGCTCAATTGCGTTGAGGTCTGGGAATTGACTTGGCCAGTCTAAAACCTCCCACTTCCACTGAAGACTAAAACCAAGAGATGTTCAGAGCTATTTATTATTTAAACTGTCAATCTAAGAGGACACACCTGGGTAACAAGAAACACCTCAGTTAATGCTCCAATACGTGTGCTTTCATACAAATTGGGTGGTCTGACAGAACATAGCACATTTTATATATCGTTTAATATGTATATGAATATGAATACCAGGAAATAAAAAATCATTCATGTCTTCAGTCTACAGCAAAAAAAAAAAAACACCCCAAAGCATCAATTGGCCTTGCCGTTCCAGCAGTTTCGGAGGGGACTGCAAATCTAGCTGACTTAATCAACTTACAGAGGCCTGTGATTGCACCACTGCCCTTTAATGTGAAGTAAGTTGCAGAGGGAATGTATAGGAATGCACAAGGAAAGGTCTAAGCACAATTCCATTGCCTGTTCAGAGGGAGGTGAGGGTCGGTGATCAACAACACTTTAATCAGAAACAAGGCACTAGAAATATATCTTAGATTAATTTTAACCATGCTGTTGGGTCAGCACAGCCTCAGTAGCCAGGTTTAAAAATACATACAACGAGTTTATTTAAGTCAGTAGTGAATTTGGAACAGTCATTGTTATTGTAATCCAAGGTTACAGCATTACAGTTTCTATACAAAGGTATGACCGTGGGAGTTAGATGTGTACACTCCAAAACGAAGAGGAAAAAAAAATACATATTCAATAATAGTACTTTACAATCCCTGTCATTTAAAATCCTAAAAAGCCCTTTTTGGATAAAAAAAAATTACTAGTTAATTTGTCCCAATATTAATACAATCATAATAAAATACACGTCCAGAAGGGGAAAAAAATCATATATACAAACATCTGTACACGTGTATATATTGAAAAAAATGGAGTGATAAATGTATAAAGCATATTCTGATTACGTGATGATCCCCAAGCTTTGGAATGGTCGGTCATTTCTTGATCATAGAGTCAGAATGGGGGAAGAGAAGCAAAAGCCAAATCTTAAGTAACATCAGCTGACTATTAAACTTATAATTATTCTAATGCTGCAAAAATCCTGCTTACCGAAGCCAGACAGGTCAAGTCATGATTTGTTCATTTTATCCTCATACCTCTCCAGACGATTTCATTTAAAAGTCCTGTAGATGTGTGAAACAGATCAGATAATGTACCTGGCACTACCACCTGGGCCGAGACTTTGACTAATAATTGGTGAGTCAGAGAAAAAAAAAAAAAGGAGAGAGTCCCTGGACAGGCCAACTCTTTCAGCATGAAGATGATGAGGGAGTTGCTTTGAACTCTTGCTTTTATCACACTGTCAGAAAGGCTGAATCAAAATCACCCAAGCCCAGCATCTGAGGAAGCGCCGGTCCGATATACTGCCATTCTCACTGCACAATCCCCGAGTCAATGGACGTCTGCTTCCTTGTGGTTTTTGGAGGAGGAGGGGGTGGAGTTTTACTGGGCAGTGGAGGGGGCAGATGCTAGACGGGGGGAGGGAAGCAAGAGGCAGAGACATCAGACTTAGAATCTATGGGTGACATTTAGTAAGTACCTTATTTCAAACACTATACCTGCTCTTTCTGAGGTGTGAGACTTCGCCTCAGCACAGAATGTTCCCAGAACACCTTTTAGAACAACATCTTTGTACTTGTTGGATTATTTTTTTTAATGGAAATAAATGTCATCTTGTGGTAGTCCGAACAATAAACACACTCAAAACTCAGAAAATCAGTGATCTTTTTAAACAGTATTGAATTGGGATGTACAGATTGATTCAAATTTGCCATGAAATTTACAGGATGAGAGTGTTAAAACTTTCACAGGTCGCAAAGTGACAGCGGCCTAGTATTTGATATCAATATCTTCACATCATGTGAGGTGTTAATCGTGTCTGGTTCTGTGAGCACGCGCTACTGGCCGGGGTTACAGCATGTATGCTTGTACTAGAGTATTGTCATTAGACCGATAATTGGTTTTACCAATATTTTCCCCGATATTGAAGCATTTTTTCATAATCTGTTATCGGTTTTGTAATTTCAGAATAACCGATCAATGGCCATCTTGAGAATGCAGCATTAAATCTGAGGGGAGTCACGTAATCTGTTTACCTAATCAAAGATTTTTTAAATATATATATATATATATATAAACACTTTAACAGTGGACTGTTGCACTTTTTCAGACCCCTCTATTTACTGGTGTATAATTAAGAGTTTTGTTTTATATGCAAGGAGGAAGTGAAATTGAAAAAAAATAATCTGTATGGCGTGTATGTATGCTGAGAGAAACTGTGACAACTGTTGTAAGTAATTCACAGGGGTCCACTAAACACATACATACATCAAGACAATAACGTCAAGGACTACAAGCTATGGAGACTGCAACTGCAAACGTGCACATACAGTGTATGCTAGAGAGAGAATTTCATATACATGTAACAGGCATCAAAAATGGAATATGAAGAGGAAAACACAGTGGAGGGAGAAATGTGTACCTCTATCAGAGATGCTAACAATCAGATCATTTCTCTTACTGTGAGAGTAAGCAGGAATAGACTATCCAGTCATCATTGCCACTAAAGGGTAATAGATGGAAAGGGGCGGTCCAGTTCAAAAGAGATGTGAATGAGAGAATGGAGCTTGCAGAGGTAAGGAAAGACTGATGAACAGATCAAATCAGGGAGGACAAATCAAGCAAAAAGGATAAAAAATTGTGCACATTCATTCACTGCATCACAATACTGCACACACAGGCTGTGTGTACAGGACAGTTTTCAAGCCGGTTAACAAGTAGGCAAAGTTCAGATGCACAGTTAATGTCACTCTGAATCTGAATCGAAACCAACATGTGTTGGTTCAGAATTGCATATGATGGCTTCATTCATTGCAAGAAAGGTATGTGGATGTATGTGCATGCTCATGTGTTTTACCCGCTGAAGTAGAGGAGGGGGTGTGGTTGGGCTGGCCAGCTCTGGGTTTTCCATCAGGTTCCCATAATCACCCATACCGCTTTTGATAGGCAGAGGAGGTGGAGTCTCCCCATAGCCCATCCCATTCAGTTCTAGATCTATCATACAAAAACGTACAAAGCAGCACTAAAATTAATATGATATTAAAATGCTGAAACACAGTTAATAAGGTATAAAGATGCGTTACAGCATAGGTTAAATATACAATCTCTTTATGCTGTGTATGAATATTAAGTAACCAGTTTATTACACTGATATAAAGTGTTTATAACGACTATTAAAACCAAAAGCAGTATCACTGCATTGGAAAGGCACACGCTATTTCCTTAGTCCCAGAGAAATGCCACAGTAAAGATGATGACACACAAAGCAACCACTAGATCATCAGACTGAGAGCAGAACTTGCATGTAGGGAGCTTAGATGGAGCTTTTCAGAGGAAGAGAGTAGAGAACAATGAGCTTTATAAACGAGGCCATTTCTATCAATTCTATCCCTTGAGTGAGTCAAAACAACAAAAATGTGTTTGAAACAGAAGTGGGCGATACCTCTAGCATGCTAAAAACTCCTCTTCAGGTAACCTCTATTCGAAACGATGTAGCAATAATAAATAGCAATCAAACTAATCACAGTGTCCTGCTTGCTAGGTTAATTCTCGCAACTTGAGTAAAAGAAATGAATACGCTACTACTTAAATGAAGCTTACTGGAGGAGGAGAGCATGCTGAATGTGAGCTTGACCCTTGGAGTTATGGGAGGAGGAAGAGTAGAAGTAGTCTGAGAAACAGTAGGTCCCGGGGACACAGACAGCCTCTTATCTCCCAACACGTTTAGCACTTGACTCTTTGGCCTCTGGGGACGCAGTGGACTGATCTGAAAACAGGAAGAAGAAAACAAACAAACAAACAAAAAAAAAAAAAAACCTTTAAGAATTAAACTGAGCCAGATGAGGAAGACTGAGAAAATGACTAGTCCTGATAAACCTATTAATATAGGGTCATACTACTACTCCTACTAATATCACAATGTGCTTTACATAAGAATGAACATTTAATAATAATAATAATAATAATGGTGAGGCAATCTATAATCACTAAAGCAGGGATTCTCAAACTTTTTTTTGCAGACATGGACACAAGAAATTTCAGGAACCTGATCAAATTCAATATATAATTAAAATATCAGGCTCATTATTCAAAGGTGTACAATACAGCAATGTTTTGCCTTTTTATTGATGCGGAAGAGCTTTTTATTTCTGAACTATCCACTGAGAGAACATATTAAGTTACTACTTGTAACTGGAGTTATTGGAGATTTGGATTAAACAAGTTCAGCTCCAGTGATCATGCAAATAGTCTAATAAATATAATAACTGTGATAATTGTGGATTATTACTTTTTTTCTAAACCCCCAGGCTATGCATTATGGACTCCTGGTGGGGACAAACACTGTATTAAAGAATAATAGCAAATCTATGAATAGACCAAGTTAAATGCTGCAAGGTTACCAGGTGCTATTATGGACCCGTTCTCTATTTTTTAAGCCCCAAGTCACACTTCAACTGTTCTGCACAGGAAAGCATCAGCAAACTTATTGCAAAAAAAGTAACCTTTAAAAAAAAAAAAAAGGTTTTTTTTTTTTTTTGTGTGTGTTTTCTCACCGTCTCGGACAGGATGACCGCCTCAGTGGGCTGCATGGGAATGTCGGTGGCCTTCAGCTCCTTGTCAAAGATCTCTTGGTGTTTGCTGTTTCTTTTTTCTTTCTTCTTCTCCTTCCTGTCTTTTTCAGGTTCATCCCGGTCCAGTTTGTCCTGAGACTTAAAGTGCTTCTTCGGCAAGAGGGGCTCCAGAGCAAAACTAGAGGAAGAAAGGAGGGGAAAAATAATTTAAAAAAATAATTGGGTGAAGTCAGAAAAATGATGGATATAAGGAGGAAGATGGCGGATAAAAAGGAAAATGGAGTAAGAGGAAATGTGTGTTTGTGTGTATGTGTGTGTGTGTGTGTGTGTGTGTGTGTGTGTGCGGTCTCAGAATAGACGTTAAAGCAATTTTTAATAACATATTGACATCTGTGAAATGAAGGGCAAATAGAAATGCTCCTTTGACATTTGGTCTGACAGATGCTACAAATAGGGATATGGAAAATGTGGGCATGACATCCTGGTATTTACAGACGAGAAGCAAATTAAAGTGAAAAAATATGGAATATTTGTTGTGTTGTGCATTTATTTTTCTGGAATTGATCTGTGCCAACATTTCTATCCTTAAGGGCATGGGCTCTTCCAGGATGACTCCGCCCCAATCCACAGAGCAAGAGTACTCACTAAATAGATTGATGAGGATGAAAATGATGGAAGTCCAGAGATTCTGGAGCAACATGTTAGACAGTGCTCTCCAACACCATCATCAAAATAACAACTGAAGGAATATCATCTAGATATCCAGTCTCCATGTCTTTTACAGCGTTTTATAAAAACTTGGTAGAAAAAAAAAAACAAGTCTAAATGACATTTACCATGTCAACAGAGTTGATAGGAATTTGTTTCTGTGCCCTTCTCACACAACCAGTGCTGCCTCTCATAATTGGTATTTCTAAGTCCTGGTGCCGATTTGAGCGAATCAGACTGCTTCAACCAGACGGATTAACCGATCAAATTAAAGAGCATGTGGTGCGATGCCCTTTGCAATTAAATACCAGTGGAGGGCATCGCTGATGAGATCACACTCTCCAAACATGGGCTAATTAATCCTTCAGGCTGGCAATACAGTGCCTGTTTTGCAGGACTGGCAGGAACCTCTCAATATGTCTCACACACACTTTAATCATACGCACGCACATTTCCTAATCATGCATTCATAGACACCCAATACTGGGGGTATCCACTCACACTGAGCACTCTCTCTCACACACACACACACACACACTTATCAGGCTCACACACATTTCCCAATCATGCATCCATAGATACACAATATTGAAGGCATCCAATCATACTGAGCTCTCTCTCTCCCTCACACACACACACACACCTCACTAACCCAATACTAAAGACATTACTTTTAATAAAAGCACAGAATTTTTTTATCCACTATCAGACATTGTAGTACATTTAAGAGAGCGGATGCTTTTGTTTGATGACCATTACTGGTTCAGAGAAAGGCGACGGATGGAGGGAAATTAAAAGCTTTGCGTTGCAAAATTTAGAGAAGTCACACAGTGAGGAGTTCTGAGAGGCTTTTCTGCTCTACATCACTGCATGAATGCAAGCTCACATTCCAGCTGTTAATCATTTTGTGGCACTTTTTTTTTTTCTGGCATAAATTCAGCACATTAATGTTAAAACAAACAAGGTGCCAAAATGAAGCATAAACTTGCTGTTCTAACGGAAGCAGCTGCGGATAATCAACCGAGCTCTTTTTATGGGGTGAAAGAGAAGTATAGCTGTGCTTACAAATGACAAAGTGCATTGAAAAATCATTTGGACAGTAATTATGTGTAATATATTAAGATACTTGAGAGTGCACTGAATGTTCTCCACCATGACTAGAAAATACAGAGAGTCCTAAATTAGTGCACAATGTAATGGTCAGTGGTACAATACCCATATATCAAGTGGTTTTGGACATATGGGTATTATACAACTATTGAAATTTTACACTTTTCTAGAACTTATGTCTTTAGATATGACCACAGCCTGTGAGGCATTTAGCAGTAGTGACATCTTATTTAGACTTACCAAAGCTGTTCGTGATTGGCTGTGGCCTTCAACAGGAGATACTGTACATGGCACATCTTAAGAGCCTTTCACACAGAGGGCGATTAAGTGTTGCAAATGTACGACATGATGACGCTCTTGAATTGAAACAATAGATCTCTATGGAGCTATTCACACCGGGCATGATCAATCGCAGCGCAACAAAGAGAGATTTCGTTTTTCCCAACCAGTATGTAGATTTTTCCCCAGCGCACAGTGATGAAACGGACCGTCCAATTAGATCTGCGCTTTAGATCACGGCCAGGAGCCACTGCTGTTGTACAAAAGGGAAAGATTGGTGGCGCTATAGCGCAGAAACCTGTTTTGAAAACAAATGTAAACACTAGGGATGCACCGGGTGTTCGGCGGCCGAAATTAATAATTTCGAAATAAGCGAAAAGGCTGAATAAAATAACTGAACAATGACGTGTTTGATGACGCGAACAAATAGACTAGCAACCAAAGTGAGACGCGAAAATGTCACGACCTCCACTTCCGGCAGCGCGCTCCAAGAGATGAGAGTGCATGAGTGCTCAGTGAGCGCATGTGGACAACCGTGACATTGTTTACTGTGGGAACGTGTGTTTTTGTTTCTGTTCCGGATTATTCAGTCACGTCGCGAGATGTAAGGGAGTAGAGTACGGAAACAGATAAAGACATTTATTTAAGGGCAGGCAGACAAATCCAAATCGTAATCCAAAAAACGTAGTCCAGACAGTCAAAGGTTCATTGGGTTATCAGTAAACAGGCATAAACGGACCAAAGCAGGAATCAAAGTCGCGGTCACAGAAAACAGGGTCACAACACAAAACAAGAAACATGACCTAGTACTATGGACTGTGAGTAGAAACACCAGCGTGGAACTAAATAAACTAATCTATAGTTTAAACTAACTACATCTATCAAGGAACATAACATTAACAACGTATTTAATTATATTATATCTACTACAATACTCCATGAGGTGTACAGGGACGCGAGCGGTATATATCCCGTGTATCAGCCGTGTAGAACCATTTTTTGCATTCAGGTCAATGCACTTTTTAATGCACTTTTTTGTTGTAGGCTACAGTGTTCCATTCTTTCAGCAGTCAGTTATAGGACTAACATCAATTATTCAAAGGGCTCAAAGATAACCACATCAAAATCTTTTTATTTTACTCATTTATTTATTTAAAGTTATATTGTGCCTTGTTGGTAGCCCATGCCTGCTGGAATAAAAAAAAAAGTTGTGTTAAATAAATATTCTGAAATTGTAGTTTTTGTAATTGATTTTTTCTTTGAAAAGCAAGACAAAATAGTAAAAAGCACATTTTGACTATTTAATTTATGCAATGTTGAAAAAAATGGCTAAATAAATGGACAAAAACGCGTTCGGTTTTCGGCCTTCGGCCAAGTTTTTCCGCTATATTCGGCTTCGGCCAAGAATTTCAATTTCGGTGCATCCCTAGTACACACCGCAAGAAAGTATTCCAGAAGAGAATGCATGTTGAATTCTTATCATCATTGGTGTCTGAGAGCAGAGAACGTTTTGATAAAAAAAAAAAAATAATAAATAAATCATAGCGACTAAAAAAACTTCTTAACAGTTTGTGTTGTCGTGCTATGCACCAACATTTAAGTAATGCTTCTTCTCAGTGTTCAAAAACGATAGGCTGATCAGCCGAATAGAAGGGTTGCACCACCTAGTGTGCAGGCATTCTCAGTCAATAACACCTATGGTGCAGGTGTGAATTACCGAAGGCGATCCATCGTGTCGCCCTCAGTGTGAAGGGCCCTTAGTCCTCTTTTAGAACCAGAACACCTCTGTGTTTACTTAGTTACTCCACTAGATGGCAGTGAGAAAGGAGCAAGGTAGTTTGAGTTAAAGAACACCTATTATGACTTTTTAAATACTACCTTTCATGTAGTGTGTTATAGAGCTGTTTGTGAATGTAAAAGTCTGCAAAGTTTCAATAATCAAAATCGCATGACAAATGGAGCTATTGAATCCCAAAAGAAGGAACCGATTCTGAACAGCTAAAACGAGTCGTTTGTAATTCCAGACTTACTTCCTGTACTGACCTACGTAGGTTTCTAACCAAAAACCCTGCCTATGGTCTTCAATGGCAGCTCGTGAACAGGCAGAGATTAAAGTCGTTACGGTAGTAGGCATTTCCTTTTCGACACACGCTGAGATCGTTCGACCAATATGGGCGGCTGTGGCTCATTCGGTAGAACGGGTTGTCCACTAATCCACTAAGTGTAGGGTTGGCGGTTAGATTCCCGTCCCAGATGACTCCACATGCCGAAGTGTCCTTGGGCAAGACACTGAACCCTAAGTTGCCCCCGATGGCAAGCTAGCACCTTGCATGGCAGCTCTGCTACCATTGGTGTGTGAGTGTGAATGAAATGAATGAATGAGACACAGTGTACAGCATTTGGATAAAAGCGCTATATAAGTGCGCCATTTACCATTTACAATCACAACAGACTGGGACATCTGACCAATCAGAGCAGAGTATTGCTCTATCAAAGGAGTTTAGAATGAATCCTTTAGAACGAATCATTCAATGAGTCGCTTGTGACACTGGGAAAAAAGGGAATGCTGAAATTTAAATTATGAGCACATTAAAGTTTTTTTTTTTTTTTTTTTTACCTTGGATGCATGTAAATCTATTGCGTGAGACATTTAAAACAAAATTAGGCACGTTTCAAAACCATAATAGGTGCACTTTAAGCCACATAGTACTATATAGGATAGACTGATCAGCATACAGTGCCTTGCGAAAGTATTCGGCCCCCTTGAACTGTTCGACCTTTTGCCACATTTCAGGCCTCAAACATAAAGATATAAAACTGTAATTTTTTGTGAAGAATCAACAACAGGTGGGACACAATCATGAAGTGGAACGAAATTTATTGGATATTTCAAACTTTTTCAACAAATAAAAACTGAAAAATTGGGCGAGCAAAATTATTCAGCCCCCTTAAGTTAATAC
>JAFFST010046948.1:13905-30729 GCA_022414735.1 Noturus placidus
CATACTCTCACTCACACACTCTCACTCACACACACTCTCTCACACACACTCACACACACACACTCTCACACACACGCACACACTCTCACTCACACACACATACTCTCACTCACTTACACACACACACACACACACTCACACACACACACACACACACTCACTCACTCACTCACTCACTCACACACACACTCTCTCACACACACACTCACACACACACACACATACACACACTCACACACACATACACGCACTCACACACACACTCACACACACATACACACACTGCTGTACCTCAGTCTCAGTGTCTTAGAGACATACCGAGAGAGAGATAAAGACTGAAGTAGAGATAATGAAGAAGAGTAAAAAGCATAAGAGTGCAACAGAGCGAAAGTAACGAGTAAGAATGAGGAAATTAAGAGAGAGAGAGAGAGAGAGAGAGAGAGAGAGAGAGACAGAGAGAGAGAGAGGTCAGCATGTTGTCCATAAACCTACAGAGTGTGTAAGCCTGAGGTGTGAGTGTATGTGTGAGTGTATGTGAGTGTGTGTGTGTCTGTGTGTGTGTGTGTGTTTGTGTGTGTGTGTGTGATTGACTCAGCTGTCCCTCGCTCATGGCAGCTTTATTGCTGCTCTAATGGACGGAGTTGGAGACGTACAGCGTGTGGAGCTCTGAGCCGAGACTCCGTGCTGATTAATAACAATCCACATCTCTCCTCCACCATCAAACACACAACACAACACTACACAGCACTGCACTACACAGCACTACACTACACAGAAAAACAATGCACAGCACTACACAACACTACACAGCACTACACAGCACTACACTACACAACACTACACAGCACTGCACTACACAGCACTACACTACACAGAAAAACACTGCACAACACTGCACAACACTGCACAGCACTACACAACACTACACAGCACTACACTGCACAGAACAACACTGCACAACACTGCACAGCACTACACAACACTACACAGCACTACACTGCACAGAACAACACTGCACAGCACTACACAACACTACACAGCACTACATTACACAACACTACACAGCACTACACTACACAGCACTACACAGCACTACACAACACTACACTACACAGATCAACACTACACAACAGAACACAGCACTACACAACACTACACAGCACTACACTAAACAACACTACACAGCACAACACTGCACAGCACTACACAACACTACACTACACAACACTACACAAAACTACACAGCACTACACTATACAAAACTACACAGCACTACAATACAAAACTACACAGCACTGCACAACACTACACAACACTACACAAAACTACACAGCACTACACAATACAAAACTACACAGCACTACACTACTACACAACACTACAAGACACTACACTACAGTACACAACACAACACAAAACTGCACAACACTACACAGAACAACACTACACTACACAGAACAACACTACACAACAGAATACTTCACTATACAAAACTACACAGCACTACACTACACAATACAAAACTACACAGCACTACACTACACAACACTACACTACACAAAACTACACAACACTACACAGAACAACACTATAAAAACTACACAGCACTACACTGCACAACACTACACTGCACTACACTACACAATACTACACTACACACAATACTTCACAACACTACAGTACACAACAGTACACTACACAACACTACATGACACTACACTACACAGCACAACACGACACTACACTACAGTATTCAGCACTACACTACACAAAACTACACACCACTACACTACACAAAACTACACACCACTACACTACACAAAACGACACTACACAGCACTACACTACACAAAACTACATAGCACTACACAACAGAACACACCACTACACAACACAGAACACTACACTACACAGAAAAACACTACACAACAGAACACAACACTACACAACACTACACTACTTACTACACAACAGAACACAACTCTACACAACACTACACTACACAAAACTACATACCACTACACACAACACTGCACAACACTACACAACAGAACACACCACTACACAACACTACACTATGCACTACACAACAGAACACAACTCTACACAGCAGTACACAACACTTCACAGCACTACACAAAACTACTCAGCACTACACTACACAACTACACAGCACTACACAATACAAAACTACACAGCACTACACAATACAAAACTACACAGCACTACACTACACAATACAAAACTACACAGCACTACACTACACAACACTGCACAACACTACAAGACACTACACTACAGTACACAACACTACACAAAACTACACACCACTACACAGAACAACACTGCACTACACTACACTACACAGAACAACACTACACTATAAAAAAACTACACAGCACTACACTACACAACACTACACAGCACTACACAATACAAAACTACACAGCACTACACAATACAAAACTACACAACACTACATTACAAAATACTACACTACACACAATACCACACAATACAACAGTACACAACACTACATTACACAGCACTACATGACACTACACAGCACTACACGACACTACACTACAGTACTCAACACTACACTACACAAAGCTACTCCGCACTACACTACACAACACTACATTACGCACTACACTACACAGCACTACATGACACTACACTACACAGCATTACACTGCACTACACTACACAATACTACACTACACACAATACTTCACAACACTACAGTACACAACAGTACACTACACAACACTACATGACACTACACTACACACCACTACACTACACAAAACTACACACCACTACACTACACAAAACGACACTACACAGCACTACACTACACAAAACTACATAGCACTACACAACAGAACACACCACTACACAACACAGAACACTACACTACACAGAAAAACACTACACAACAGAACACAACACTACACAACACTACACTACTTACTACACAACAGAACACAACTCTACACAACACTACACTACACAAAACTACATACCACTACACACAACACTGCACAACACTACACAACAGAACACACCACTACACAACACTACACTATGCACTACACAACAGAACACAACTCTACACAGCAGTACACAACACTTCACAACACTACACAAAACTACTCAGCACTACACTACACAACTACACAGCACTACACAATACAAAACTACACAGCACTACACAATACAAAACTACACAGCACTACACAATACAAAACTACACTGCACAACACTACAAGACACTACACTACAGTACACAACACTACACAAAACGACACTACACAGCACTACACTACACAAAACTACACAGCACAACACAACACTACACAAAACTACACAGCGCTACACGATACAAAACTACACAGCACTACACTACACAATACAAAACTACACAGCACTACACTACACAACACTACACTGCACAACACTACAAGACACTACACTACAGTACACAACACTACACAAAACTACACAACACTACACAGAACAACACTGCACTACACTACACTACACAGAACAACACTACACTATAAAAAACTACACAGCACTACACTACACAACACTACACAGCACTACACAATACAAAACTACACAGCACTACACAATACAAAACTACACAACACTACATTACAAAATACTACACTACACACAATACCACACAATACAACAGTACACAACACTACATTACACAGCACTACATGACACTACACAGCACTACACGACACTACACTACAGTACTCAACACTACACTACACAAAGCTACTCCGCACTACACTACACAACACTACATTACGCACTACACTACACAGCACTACATGACACTACACTACACAGCATTACACTACAGTACACAGCACTACACTACACACCACTGCACAGCACTACATGACACTACACAACACAGCACTACATGACACTACACTACAGTACACAGCATTGCATTACACAAAACTACAATAAACTACACTACACTACACAATACTACACTACACACAATACTACACAACACTACACTACACAGCAGTACACAACAATACACTACACAGCACTACATGACACTACACTACACAGCACTACACGACACTACACTACAGTACTCAGCACTACACTACACAAAACTACACACCACTACTTTACACAAAACGACACTACACAGCACTACAATACACAAAACTACACATCACTACACAATACAAAACTACACAGCACTACACAATACAAAACTACACTACACTGCACAACACTACACAAAACTACATAGCACTACACAGAACAACACTGCACAACACTGCACAACAGAACACACCACCACACTACACAGAACACTACACTACACTACACAGAAAAACACTACACAACACTACACAACACTACACTACGCACTACACAACAGAACACAACTCTACACAACACTACACTACACAAAACTACTCGGCACTACACTACACTACACTACACAAAACTACATAGCACTACACAGAACACTGCACAACACTACACCACAGAACACACCACTACACAACACTACACTATGCACTACACAACAGAACACAACTCTACACAACACTACACAACACTACTCAGCACTACACTACACAACTACACAGCACTACACAATACAAAACTACACAGCACTACATGACACTACAGTACACAGCACTACATGACACTACACTACACAGCACTACACGACACTACACTACAGTACTCAACACTACACTACACAAAGCTACTCCGCACTACACTACACAACACTACACAACACTACATTACGCACTACACTACACAGCACTACATGACACTACACTACACAGCACTACACTACAGTACACAGCACTACATGACACTACACTACAGTACACAGCACTACACTACACAACACTACACAGCAGTACACGACACTACACAGCACTACACTACACACCACTACATGACACTACACTACACAGCACTACATGACACTACACAGCACTACACAGCAGTACACGACACTACACAGCACTACACTACACACCACTACACAGCACTACATGACACTACACTACACAGCACTACACTACACAGCACTACACTACAGTACACAGCACTACATGACACTACACTACAGTACACAGCATTACATTACACAACACTACACAGCAATACACGACACTACACTACAGTACACAGCACTACACTAAATAACACTACACAACACTACACTATGCACAAAACTACACAGCACTACACTACACAATACTACACAACATTACACTACAAAGAGCAACACTACATTACACAAAACTACACACCACTACACTACACAAAACTATACTGCACAACACTACACAGCACTACACTAACACTACAATACACTACACAAAACTACACAGTACTACGCTACACAACACTACACTACACAGAACAACACTACACTACACAGCACTACACAACACTGCACAACACTATACTACACAGAACAACACTACACAACAGAATATATCACTACACTACACAGTGCTACACTACAATAAACAACACAAAATTACACAGCACTGCACAACACTACACTACACAACACAACACTGCACAACAGTACACTACACACAGTACACAACAGTACACTACACAACACTACACAACACAAGGCTGCACAACACTACACAACAGTACACAGCAGTACACATCACTACACAACAGTACACTACACAACACAACAGTACACTACACAACAGTACACAACACTACACAACACAACCGTACACAACACAATAGTACACTACACAACAGTACACTACACAACACAACAGTACACAACACAACAGTACACTACACAACAGTACACAACACTACACAACACAAGGCTGCACAACACTACACAACAGTACACAGCAATACACATTGCTACACAACAGTACACAACACTACACAACACAACCGTACACTACACAACAGTACACTACACAACACAACAAAACACTACACAACAGTACACAACGCTACACACTGCTCAATGCTGCTCAGTCACTGACAGTGTCGTTACACACTGTGTTATAAACTGTGTTATAAAAGGTTATTGGTCCTGTAAAGCTCTGGAGCTTCTATTCACAAAATTAAGTGTTAATGTGGCGGTGTATAAGTTTTAGCCTCCTCTCTGAAAGTATTGGCACCCCTCTATTAGCAGATATGATTTGTGTGGTGGTTTCTTTTCAACACAGCTGACCCTGATGAAGGCAGAAGGATGATTAACAGACTGTACATGCAGAACGATGAGCTTTAATCTCTCACTGAACACTACAGTGGAGTTGTGTGTAATAAAGCGCATTAGGTTTATGACCTCTGGGCTGTAGCACACAGCTATAAACCATTAAACATGATTTCTTCTTTATTTTTTAATGACCTTAACACTATTAGTGCAGTAAAACTGTTAATGACGCTCCATAATCCTCCTGTAATACAGAATTAAATATTAAACATTATTCCTTCATTACTTAAACATCACTCCTGCTCTAACTCACCATTGAATATTAATATTAAACATTATGAGTTCATTATTAGTTACTCGGACATTATTACTGTCGTCTCCTTGCAAACAGAAACTTTGCAGGAACCAGCGAGAGCGATTTTGTAGGATTTCATTTAAACCACTGTAGCCAATCAGATTGCAGTTCCCTCTCCCAGTCCCACTGTAGCCAATCAGATTGCAGTTCCCTCTCCCAGTCCCACTGTAGCCAATCAGATTGCAGTTCCCTCTCCCAGTCCCACTGTAGCCAATCAGATTGCAGTTCCCTCTCCCAGTCCCACTGTAGCCAATCAGATTGCAGTTCCCTCTCCCAGTCCCACTGTAGCCAATCAGATTGCAGTTCCCTCTCCCAGTCCCACTGTAGCCAATCAGATTGCAGTTCCCTCTCCCAGTCCCACTGTAGCCAATCAGATTGCAGTTCCCTCTCCCAGTCCCACTGTAGCCAATCAGATTGCAGTTCCCTCTCCCAGTCCCACTGTAGCCAATCAGATTGCAGTTCCCTCTCCCAGTCCCACTGTAGCCAATCAGATTGCAGTTCCCTCTCCCAGTCCCACTGTAGCCAATCAGATTGCAATTCCCTCTCCCAGTTCCAGTGTTACCATTTGTGCTGAAGTATCTGCGCAAAATGTCTTTGTAACCAATCAGAATGCAGTTCCCACTGTCACCAAACAGATTTCAGATTCTCTCCCTAATCCCACTCTAATCAGATTGTACTTTCTGTCTGTAATCTCACTGCATCCAATCAAATTGTAGCCGTCTAGACTATCTCTCGCCACTGGACTAAGTGGGGCCTGGACGAAAGAGTGAGGCTGACGTAGCGCAACTCTCCCTCACTTTAATCCAATTGACGCGCAAGTCATTTATGTCCTCACCCGTGCTCAAGTCCTGCGGCGATGAGCGAGTTGTGTCGCGGCAGGTATGGATGCACTGGCAGCTGTAGTAGGGCTCAGGCCATAGGGTCGTCTTTCATTGACCTGAAGCAGAAATGAATTTTGGCAGCCGTCTGAGCGACTAAGCCATCTTTAGGATAACGCTGCTTACCGGATTGCAGTGACTTCTGTCACTAATCCCGCTGTAACCAATCAGATCGCAGCCCCCTCCTGTTCCACTGTAACCAGCGGGTCTGCAATTCCTTCACGATAATCCCCTAATCCCGCTGTAACCGATCTCTGATCTAAATCACACTGTAACCAAGAAAGTTTGAATTAACTTTATGCTTCTATTTCAAGAAGAATTTGTGCTGCTTTGTGTGATCCCTGACTTCCGAGAGGAGTTTTAGTATGTAACTGTTGAAGTTGGAAAAAAGAAGTAATGAAATATTCATGTATTTATCGTGTTGACATGATCGATCATCGCTGTCATTCGTGAGTGCTTGAGTCCGCCCCGTGTGATCACATCATAGATTTGGACAGCGGAGATGAGATTAACATCAGCCTGTGTGTGTGTGTGTGTGTGTGTGACACACTGCATGCGTCTATGACCCCCCCACCCCTGCTGTTCTGAAAATATTAATCGTTTGTGTTTTCTAAAGAGGCTTTGTTTCCCAAATCCACTCGTCTCCTAAAGCCTCGTCTCCTCACCACTTTGACTGTTTGTCTTTTGCATAATGCATATTCATAAAATATGCAAATGAAATTAAAAGGCATAGTGGGGATGGGGTGGAGCCTGGCTCTGAGTGTTTATTACTCAGAAACAGTCTCGCTGATTAACTGACGAACATTACTCCAGAGAGAGAGAGAGAGAGAGCGAGAGAGAGAGAGAGAGGATGGAGAGAGAGGGGGAGAGAGAGAGGATATAGAGAGAGAGACAGAGAGGATGTAGAGAGAGAGAGACAGAGAAGATGGAGAGAGATAGAGACAGAGAGGATGGAGAGAGAGAGACAGAGAGGATGGAGAGAGAGGGAGGGAGAGGGAGAGAGACAGAGAGGATGGAGAGAGAGGGACGGAGGGAGAGAGAGAGAGGGAGAGGGAGAGAGAAAGGATGGAGAGAGAGAGACAGAGAAGATGGAGAGAGAGAGGGAGAGACAGAGGATGGAGAGAGGGAGGGAGAGAGAGAGAGACAGAGGGAGAGAGAGAGGGAGAGACAGAGAGGATGGAGAGAGAGAGGATGGAGAGAGAGAGCGAGAGAGATTGAGAGAGTATGGAGGCAGAGGGTATGGAGGGAGAGAGAGAGAAAGGGAGAGAGGATGGAGAGAGAGAGAGAGAGAGTATGGAAGGAGAGAGAGAGAAAGAGATAGGATGGAGAGAGAGAGAGTATGGAGGGAGATAGAGAGAAAGAGATAGGATGGAGAGAGAGAGAGAGAGAGAGAGAGAGAGAGACAGAGAGGATGGAGAGATGTAAAAAATTCTAGGCATAATTAATTAATTTACATGCTAATTTAATGACAGGATTAATGCACAGTAAGTCTTGTGCCTGTGTGTGTGTGTGTGTGTAATGAGGTGCAGACCATCCCTGCAGTCACAGTTAGTTAATGAGCGTTCTGCGCTAGCAGGAGTTGGAGGCAAATGCGTACTCTATTGCTCCCCCCCTCTCTCTCTTTCTGTCTGTCTCTGTCTGTCTGTCTCTCTCTCTCTCTCTCTGTGTGTGTCTCTCTCTCTTTCTGTCTCCTCTGTCTGTCTATCTGTCTGTCTCTCTGTCTATCTCTCTCTCTATGTCTGTCTCTCTCTCTCTCTCTCTCTCTCTCTATCTCTCTCTCTCTGTACTGATTATATGGGCCGGACTCCTTATTAACTGATTACATTTGTCTTGTCTCTCTGATTTATGCTAGAGAGAGAAAAGGAGTGAGGGAGACAGAGAGCTGAAGGGAATGAGAGTAAGGAAGAGACAGAAAGAGAGCAAGTGAGAGAGAGAGTAGAGGGGAGAATGAAGGGAAAACAGAGTTTTTTAAATTAATGAGAAATGCAAATCACCGCTCGAAGAAAAAAAAACAACAGAAAATGAGAATATGTTGCGCATATGTTTGGCTAATTGTCAGAGAAATATGTGCATAATTGTGGAACTGAACCAGTTACCTAATCTAATCACATGTGAATGTCAGTGTAAACGGGGCCTGGGGTGCAGGGACTTCACTCCTGTCCAGTGTCTTGAGAAGTTTGTAAATGTCATGTGTCTGATTGTCTGATTGTTTCATTCTCTCCTCTCAGGCCCAGGATGTGACCACCAGACAGAATATTTCACCTGGTCCACCTGTAGAAAGAGAACAGAAGGACAGCACTAGTCGTTTCCTGTGAAATTGACCTCCTATCTCTGAGAATGGAGGAACACGACGAGGCTGGACTCAACCGTCCTGAGACAAAACTTCCGTTTCTCATTTGTTTGTCTTCCATCTTTTTGCGTGTGTGCTCCGGGCAGACGCTTAACATCTTCCAGTCTGAGAGGCCAGAATGGAGCCTGAGTCACCTGGCCATCCACCAGTCGAGTGGTGCAGTGTACGTGGGCGGAGTCAACCGCGTGTACAAGCTCTCGTCCGATCTGGTGCCGCTGGTCACGCACAACACTGGGCCGGAGCTGGACAACCAGGCGTGTTATCCTCCTCTGATCATGCAGCCATGCTCCGAGCCGCTCACCAGAACCGACAATGTCAACAAGCTCCTGCTGGTGGACGACCTGCACAGCCGCCTGCTGGCATGCGGGAGCCTGTACCAGGGCGTGTGCAAGATCCTAAGGCTGGATGATCTGTTCATCCTGGCCGAACCGTCGCACAAAAAGGAGCACTACTTCTCCAGCGTGAACCAGACTGGCAGCACGAGCGGCGTGATCGTGAGCCGAGATCCAGCCCGAGACCGTGAGAGAGACGCCACTCTTTACATCGGCACGTCCGTCGGCGGCAAACAGGACTACTTCCCCACCATCTCGAGCCGCAAGCTGCCTAAAGACCCTGAATCGGTAGCCATGCTGGATTACGAGCTTCACACCGACTTTGTTTCGTCGCTAGTCAAGATTCCGTCCGATACGCTAGCTCTGGTCACGCACTTCGACATAGACTATGTGTACAGTTTCTCCAGCGGCAACTTCGTGTACTTCCTGACCGTGCAGCCAGAGACGGAGACCCCCGGAGAGCTCTTTTACACGTCGCGTGTGGTCCGGCTCTGCAAAGGTGACGATAAGTTCCACTCGTACGTCTCCCTGCCAGTAGGCTGCGTGAAGAACAGAGTGGAGTACCGGCTGCTCCAGGCGGCGTTCCTGGCTAAAGCCGGGAGCGTCATGGCCGCTACACTGAACATCACCGAACGAGACGACGTGCTCTTCGCCGTCTTCTCGAAAGGACAGAAGCAGTACCGGAGACCGTCGGACGACTCAACGCTCTGCATTTTCACCATCCGGGATATTAATGCGCGAATCAAAGAGAGGCTGCGCTCATGCTATCAGGGGGAAGGAAACCTGGAGCTGCACTGGCTTCTGGGAAAAGACGTTCAGTGCACAAAAGCGGTACGTGTTTCGATATCATGGGGACGAGTCTGAGAAACGAGCACAGTGTGGAGTTCATGTCATGTTCAGTACGGGGTACAAACTTTTTCAAAGGAAGTCTGTAAACGTTTTCACTTTTTTTACACAAAACAAGTCGTTGGTTATTCTGGTTTCTGATTGGCTGGCAAGTGCGTTACATTCTTAAGGTAGATCTGTCAAATTAATGCTCAGATCAGCACTTCCTGTTGTGGTGCCTCGTTCTCCAGGAACCGCAGTTTAATTCCATACCAGCTGAAATATCACTGAGGGCTTCAGCTCCATGTTAACTGTGTGTGTGTGTGTGTGTGTGTGTGTGTGTGTGTACCGCTCGCTGGCATTTAAAGTTATGTACCATCATGTACAGCACAATAACAATCCTGCACGTCGTCATGTGAGGAAGCGGGAGCTCGGTTCTGCATGTGCGGTGACATTTCCGCGGTGCTCGGAACCTAAATGTCTGGTTTACTCGAGCGTTCAGACGTGTCAGATCAGA
This sequence comes from Noturus placidus, assembly GCA_022414735.1. Lineage (NCBI taxonomy): Eukaryota > Metazoa > Chordata > Actinopteri > Siluriformes > Ictaluridae > Noturus > Noturus placidus. Next base: position 25,383 of record JAFFST010046948.1, read on the forward strand.
CCTTTTCATAAGTCCATATTATCCACTGGAGCTCCAGACCCACAAACAACCAGCATGAGGTCAGTGAGGATCCAACAGACTCTGGCTAAAATACAGTGTAATTTATTCCTTCATCACTTCACACGCTTATTTTAAACACGTTAACAGCAGGATGGCGTGTGAACGTCTCTCTCACGCTGACGAGATAACGAGCACTCAGGGGAAAAAACAACTTCATGTTCTTCTTTTTATTACTCATCTTCATGGTGGTGATCATCATCTTTTTATTTTCTTCTTTTTGTCCTTGTAATTGTTCTTTTAGTTTTTTACTCATTTATTTATGTTGTTCTTCACCTTCTCACCCTGTCCTGTTCCATCGCTTTTCTCTTCTTCCTTCTAATTTCCTTCTAATTTTTTCTAAGTGTTTCTTCCTTTTTAATCATCTTCATCATCATCATCATCATCATTATCTTCATCATCTGTCTCATCATCATCTTCATCATCATCATCATATCTTCATCATCTGTCTCATCATCATCATAATCTTCATCTTCATCATCATCATCATCATCATATCTTCATCATCTGTCTCATCATCATCATCTTCATCTTCATCATCATCCTCTTCATCATCATCATATCTTCATCATCTGTCTCATCATCATCATCATCACCATCATCATCATATCTTCATCATCTGTCTCATCATCATCATCATCATCATCATCATCATCATCATCATCATATCTTCATCATCTGTCTCATCATCATCTTATCTTCATCATCTTCTTCATCATCATCATCTTATCTTCATCATCTGTCTCATCATTTTCATCATCATCATCTTCTTCATCATCATCATCTTATCTTCATCATCTGTCTCATCATCATCTTCATCTGTCTCATCATCATCTTCATCATCATCTTCATCTGTCTCATCATCATCTTCATCATCGTCTTCATCATATCTTCATCTGTCTCATCATCATCTTCGTCATCATATCTTCATCATCTGTCTCTTCATCATCATCATCATTATCTCCATCATCTTCTTCTTCATCATCATCATCATCATCATCATCATCATCATCATCATCATATCTGTCTCATCGTCATCATCATCATCATCATCATCATCATCATCATCATCATATCTTCATCATCTGCCTCATCATCTTCATGATCATCATCATATCTTCATCATCTTCTTCATCACCATCATCATCATCATATCTTCATCATCTGCCTCATCATCATCATCATCATCATCATCATCTTCATCATATCTTCATCATCTGCCTCATCATCATCATCATCTTCATATCTTCATCATATCTTCATCATCTTCTTCATCACCATCATCATCATCATATCTTCATCATCTGTCTCATCATCATTATCTTCATCTGTCTCATCATCATCATCATCATCATCATATCTTCATCATCTGTCTCATCATCATCTTCACAATCATCATCATATCTTCATCATCTGTCTCATCATCATCATCATCTTCATCATCAGCAGCAGCAGCATCATCTTATCTTCATCATCTGTCTCATCACCATCTTATCTTCATCATCTGTCTCATCATCATCATCTTATCTTCATCTGTCTCATCATCATCTGTCTCATCTTCATCTGTTTCTCATCATCTTCATCATCACCATCTTCATCATCTTCATCATCATCATATCTTCATCATCTGTCTCATCATCATCAGCAGCAGCAGCATCATCTTATCTTCATCATCTGTCTCATCATCATCTTATCTTCATCATCTGTCTCATCATCATCATCTTATCTTCATCTGTCTCATCATCATCTGTCTCATCTTCATCTGTTTCTCATAATCTTCATCATCACCATCTTCATCATCATCTTCATCATCATCATATCTTCATCATCTGTCTCATCATCATCATCATTATCATCATATCTTCATCATCTGTCTCATCATCTTCATCACCATCTTCATCATTTGTCTCATCATCATCTTATCTTCATCATCTGTCTCATCATCATCTTCATCATCTTATCTTCATCTGTCTCATCATCATCTGTCTCATCTTCATCTGTTTCTCATCATCTTCATCATCGTCTTCATCATATCTTCATCTGTCTCATCATCATCTTCGTCATCATATCTTCATCATCTGTCTCTTCATCATCATCATCATTATGTCCATCATCATCTTCTTCTTCATCATCATCATCATCTTCATATCTTCATCTGTCTCATCATCATCATATCTTCATCATCTGTCTCATCATCATCATCATCATCATCATCATCATCAACATCAGCAGCATTATCATATCTTCTTCATCATATCTTCATCATCTGTCTCATCATCATCATCATCTGTCTCATCTTTATCATCATCTTCATCATCTTCATCATCATCTGTGTCTCATCATCATCATCATCTTAACTTCATCATCTGTGTCTCATCATCATCTGTCTCATCTTCAGCATCTGTGTCTCATCATCATCATCATCATCATCATCATCTTATCATCATCTGTTTCATCATCATCATCTTAACTTCATCATCTATCTCATCTTCATATTCATCATCATCTCATCATCATCTTCATCATCAATCTTCATCTGTCTCATCATCATCATCAATCCTCATCATCATATCTTCATCTGTCTCATCATCATCTTCATCATATCTTCATCTGTCTCATCATCATCATCATCATCATCATCATCATCATCATCATCTTCATCTGTCTCATCATCATCATCATCATCATCATCATCATCATCATCATCTGTCTCATCTTTATCATCATCTTCATCATCTTCGTCATCATCTGTGTCTCATCTTCATCATCTGTCTCATCTTCATCATCTGTGTCTCATCATCATCATCATCTTAACTTCATCATCTGTGTCTTATCATCATCTGTCTCATCTTCATCATCTGTGTCTCATCATCATCATCATCATCATCATCTTCATCATCTGTGTCTCATCATCATCATCTTCATCATCTGTGTCTCATCATCATCATCATCATCATCTTATCATCATCTGTTTCATCATCATCATCTTAACTTCATCATCTATCTCATCTTCTTCATCTTCATCATCATCTCCATCATCATCTTCATCATATCTTCATCTGTCTCATCATCATCTGCATCATCATCTTCATCATATCTTCATCTGTCTCATCATCATCATCATCATCATCATCATAATCATCTTCATCATATCTTCATCTGTCTCATCTTCATCTGTCTCATCATCATCATCATCATCATCATCATCATCATCATCATATCTTCATCAATCTTCATCATCATCATCATCATCATCATCATCATATCTTCATCATATCTTCATCAATCATCATCATCATCATCATCATCATCATCATCATATCTTCATCAATCTTCTTCATCATCATCATCATCATATCTTCATCATATCATCATCATATCTTCATCATAAATCATCTGTCTCATCATCATCATCTTCTTTATTTTGTTTGTGCTTTTGTTCATGTTTGTATTATTTGTCTTATTTTTCTCTCATATTTTATTTCTGTTGTATTTTATTTTTATCTTCATTTGCTTTTTGTTTTTTCCTGATATTCGTGTACTTTATTTTCAGTTCTGAATCACATCTTTATTTCTCTATTTTAACTTCTTTTTATTAGTAGTATAGACATTTCTTTTCCCCAGGCTAATCTCAATGTCTCTCTCTCTCCCTGTCTCTCTCTCTCCATGTCTCTCTCTCTCTCCCTGTCTCTCTCTCTCTCTCCCTGTCTCTCTCTCCCTGTCTCTCTCTCTCTGTCTCTCTCTCTCTCTTTCTCTGTCTGACTCTCTCTCACACTCTCTCTCTCTCTCTCGCTCCTCTCAGCCGGTGCCTATAGGAGATGGTTTCTGTGGTTTGGACATTAATCAACCTCTCGGCGGTTCGGAGCTTGTCTCGGGTCTCGCCGTTTACATGGAGACATCGGAGCGTCTCACCGCTGTGTCTGCGTACGTCTACGATGGCTACAGTGTGGCGTTCCTCGGCACCCGATCCGGAAACATCCGTAAGGTCAGGAGAATGCCAGCAACCAGGATTTATGTGTGAGTGTGTGTGTGTGTGTGTGTGTGTGTAATTCCAGAACTTAGCTGACCCAGAACTAGGAAAACATGGCCATGAAAACCCACTGAACATAGTCAGTACACCACACACACACACACACACACACACACACACACACACACACACACACACACACACACAGACCAACATGCCAGGTCAAAGGTCACCTGGAGCCCCTCTCTTTGTCTGAAAAGTCCATTAAGACATGACCATGCTGTCGCATGCGAGAGCAGTCCGAGTTCCATGTGAGCATGAATATTCATGAGCTGAGAATTTCTGACTACAGAGGGTTATTTTTGTCCTCAGTGTCTTCAAACTAAAACCCGAGCGTCTGATGTCTGGCGTCAGACCCAACCGTGTTGTCCATCTCCTTCAGGACTGATCCATTAGTGCTGGTGGCGTTCGGCTGAAACGTTAACGTGTATAAACGCACACTCTCAAACGCTCCGGAAGGCGAGTTCTCGGCCTGTTTTCATTCCAAGCCGCTCGGTGTAAAGTTCCCGAGGTCGTCGTTTGTTCCACATGGCTCCAGGAATCTCACGGCTTCCTCTATTTCACAATAATAAGGTGGGATCTGCGTGGGAACCGTCAGCAGAGCGCGCGGGAGGAAGTGGGAACTCTGTGCAGCCCAGGCTGTGGTCCCTGCTATTGTTTGTGATGCGTGTGTATATTTTATATCAGGAGATGTAGATGGAACACACACACACACACTAGTGAGTGACACAGCGGCAGGTATATGGTCGTGTTCTACAGTCTTGTGTGTGTGTGTGTGTGTGTGTGTGTGTGTGTGAGGGGTCTGACGTATCTTCAAGTCCCTGCTCATATCTTTTAGTTCCTACATGTAATTATCTCCCTTTGTACTGTTTGATGCAAATAAACGGCACGTGGTTTCATCTTCTCTTGTCGTATACGCCCTCTCGCTAACCGTGTACAGAGACACCAGGTACAGCAACAAACACAGCTGTGAAGGACGTGAATGTGTCCAGTTTATTTATTGTGTTTTAGTGCACTGTTCTCTCTCTCCCTCTCTCTCTCTTCACTCTCTCTCTCTGTCTCTCTCTCTCTCTCTCTCTCTCTCTCTTCTCTCTCTCTCTTCACTCTCTCTCTCCACTCTCTCTCCCTCTCTCTCTCTCTTCACTCTCTCGCTCTGTCTCTCTCTCCCTCTCTCTCTCTCTCTCTTCACTCTCTCTCTCTGTCTCTCTCTCTCTCTCTTCTCTCTCTCTTCACTCTCTCTCTCTTTTCTCTCTCTCTCTC